>SNQN01000526.1:40960-81899 GCA_008642245.1 Bassia scoparia
TTTAACTTAGAAAGTAGGAGAAGTCAACAAATGTCCATTAACAGTCCTATTTGAATTAGCATTCACCATTGTCTCAGTTAAATTCGATAGATTACATGCTCGGATATTCACACCAGCATCAACATTCAAATCTCAGTCATATCACCAAATTGAAGAGCTCGTAGGCATTTGTCGCATAAGACTTAGCAAATTCTAGTTGCACAGTTCGGAATATGAGAGTACCTTGCAATTCCACCAAACGCGAGAATTGATCCTCAAATCTTGTTGTTGCTGCAATTCACGAAGGAAGATCTCGGAAATCCCTCTTCATCGGAGCTGCTATCCAATCAGAAAAACCCTCTTCAATCAAGATCTCCTTCCAACCCCCTTTCCAAATCACGCTTAATCGAGTGCTTCCCATTCGACTTAGGTTGATTCTTACTAATTGATGGCTCATCACTTTTCCCTTCCCCTGACCTTCTTTGCGCCGCGCCGACTCCTCCATGGCCACGCACCTCACGGGGTAGAGAACTGCGCCGCTTTTGAGAGGAGTCAGTGGAGAGAGAAACCCTAAGTCGTCTAAAAAAACATTATATTTTCCAAACTAATTATTGTGAAATTAAAAAATATTTCATGATTACTCCATTGAAGCATATTATTTTTCCATTGAAGATCCTCCATGGGAGCCGTCCAACAAAACTTTGGTATGCATGTATTGGATAGTGACGTTGTTCTTGTGGCATCAATGTTTAACACCATTTTCTTGATTTTTTTGGAATTTTTCCGATGATTTTCATTACTACACCATTATCGTGTTTGTCGGCGCGCCTTCCTTGGAGTTTAACTTCAGTTGTCCGATGAATTTAAGAAGAATACTTGAGAAAATAATAGTGTTTACCATGTAGGCCGGGTTTCTTATTACTCCTTCCTAACCTCATCTCCTGTACATTACTTCTGATTTAGGAGCAAAACATGAGACAATAAACATTTTTTAGAAAATTTTAATTTACCTTGACCTCATTTTAAAACCCTTCGATGTAATATTCATGAATAAAGAATCACATTTTGTGCGATTCATGTCAATGGCGAAATTATAGTAGATCGACATTTGTTTCCAATTAATTATATACAAAAATGGGAGATTTACTAATTATATTTTTAAAAAATAATTCTAGCTAAATACTGAATTCTAATGCATTAGCCGATTAGTAGGACTGTAGTTTCCATAATACCATTTTATCAAAACACGACTTGCAGAGTTTGTTGGAGAAATCCACGACATGGGTTATGTTACTAGAGATTTTTTTTTCATCAATAAATTTGCAGTTTTATTTTCCCTTGCAAAGGTATATATTTAGTTCAAGCAATGTCATCTTTACTAATGCAACCAACTGCTTCAATTTTAGAAAATAAATAATAAATTTAAATTTGCCTTATCAAAATTAATGTGTCAATTAATACAGCCACGTATTTTAAAATTGAATTAGTTAATCCGTGTAAATATATTGTAGAATATTTTTGAGAGATATAAGCAAAAAAGAAACAAGTTAACTATATTTTTGGAGGAAATAAACATAATCATAGTGAAAGTAATATTTTGATATTATATTACCACTTTCCTTATGCAATTTTTCAAGAATATTTAGGTTGCTTCATAATTAATAGAAATTTTGACTGAATATTATATGGAGTAGATCGTGGAGTTAAAGGGATTTGTCACTAGCAAATGAAAACTTAGGATTTTATAATAGTCAGGTATTATGTCCACCACATATGTTGGCAATGATGACCAAAATATTTTTTGAACATGATCTAACAACGAATTGACGCAAAACCCTAAAGCATAGTGGTTACCTTCAACTAACCTTCGTCTTCTTTCATCCTTGGGCTATGAGTTGAAACTCCATTAATGCCCGACGATCGAGGACATAGCTGATAGGTGATGATAATACTCGAAAAAATTCCCAAAAATCTTGAAAATTCCGATCTCATAATCTGGTCATATATAAAATTTCATGCTTTGTGCTACGTTTTTCAATGGATCATTGACATATGATTCAACATCATGGAGTTCAACACAAGCATCAATGGCTCACTAAAACATAAACTTTTTCAACACCAAAGTCATTGTTCTTCAAATCTGAATTTCTAGACTTTCGTTTTAAGGAAATCAAATTTCTTAATTTCTGGAAAAAAAAATTGTAATTTTAATTTTCTCAAAAAATGATACTTTGATATTCGTAATTATATTATAAAAATATATTAAAAATTAATTTCCTAATTTCTGAAATTAAAAAGAAAATTGGATTATTTAATTATTAAAGATAGTAAAAATCCATAAAAATAAAAAAATTCCATAATTAAGAGAAATTACCAAAATCGCCTAAGTCAATAGTTGACTTTGCGACACTTGTTGCTACATGATTGTTTCCTATTACTGTTTGTATAGTCCATTTTGAATGGACCATAATTATAATATATATATATATATAATATATATTATATATAATATATATATTAATATAAATTATATATGTATATATATATATAATATTATATATAATATATATACAGAGAGAGAGAGAGAGAGAGAGAGAGACCCACATATTTAATTATAAGTATATTGCTAGATTAAATCGTTGCCTTTCATTTCGAGATCCTACCGTCAAGTTTAGAAGTTTTCACCTAAGGTTTAAGTTTGACCTAAGTGGTTGGTTTTCACATGATCTTTTCCTATATATATATATATAAATATTATAATTATAATATATATAACAATATAACCATTAATGATCTCTCTTCTCTCTCTAGTTTTTAGAGAGAGAGAGAGCTCCTCTAGGTTTCCCTTGGAGGGCTCCGTGCCCCTTTCGGCTTTTGGTTCCGTTTAGGCAGTTGGTTTTGGTCACGCTCTCACTCTTCCTCCTCCCTCTGCTTTTCCGATCAGTCGGGCTTCCCTCTCTGGCTTTGGGCCCCACCGTGCAAGGGGTGGGGTTCAGCCTCCCCTTTTTGGCCTATGGAATAGGCGGTGTTCGCATTTGAATTCTTTGTTGGCATCTTCCTGGCTTCGGGGGTCCTCTACGGCTTCTTGGGGTCTCTTTTCCTGGTTTTCTGTTCGCTGTTGGTGCTGGCGATTCCGGAGTCGATGTCGGGGGTGGTCGCTGGCGTTTCTGTAGAATGGTGGCGGCTTTTGCTGGTCGGCTATGGGTTGGGCTTGGCGAAGTGCGGCGTGCAGGAGGGCTGGTGGAGTTGCTACCCGGTGGTTGGGGCCCCTACGTGTGTGGGGGTTGGTGTGTTCACGGTTGAGGCTTCGTTGGATGTTTACTCTGCTTCCTTAGGTTTTTCTTTTGTTTTTAAGTGTTTTATTTTAATTGTTTTGTTTAGTTGGGTCATTGTCTTGGTTTCTTGGTCGTTGTTTCTGTTCTTTAGTAAGCGCAGATCGTTCCTCTCAGAGGCTTCTCTTTGTGCGTCTGGTTTCTTGCCTCGTGTTGGAACTATGGTGATCTTTTCTTTGTTTGTATGAAGGGTTTGGTTACGGCACGGCCTTTGTTTCACGCAAGAGCAGAGACTGGTTTTCTTTTTGTTTTTCCTTTGTCAACTGCTATAATAATGGGATCCTTTGGATCATTTTTCGCCTGTGTGCGATTGGATCATGGTAGTAGTCATATCTGTCTAGGGTATGTTGTGGCTGGAGATCTTTTGCTGGATCAACTGGATTGATTTATTTTCACAACTACATAGATGATAGTCGCGGCTACCAGAAGCTATTTTTGTCAGCGTACTTTAGGCGCCCGTCGATTTTGAATATCAACATGTCATTGTAGCTCCGTCTTGAAAATGTTTTCTGTTGGTCTAGTGGATTTGTTTCTTTGCTTCTCCTTTTACTTGTGGATGTCGTATGACTTTTAATTAATGAAACGATCTTTCCTTCATCTATATATATAATATATATGAAGACAAATTAAATATCGTAAGTGGGTTAAAAACTAGATTTAGATTGGAGAGAGAAACAAATGAAATTGCATTATTCAATGAAGTAATTTATTATTTCAATGGAGCACATTCAAGCGGTTAATTTTGATAGGTTGTAACCGTATCAACTTCACTACAAACAATCAAGTATCTGAATTAATTAATTTGATAAAGTTAGTTTGTTTTTGATTTTATATTCACTTTACTATACCCTTACACTTTGATTATTTTTATAATCAATTACACTTTGGAATTTCAACATTATTTTATTTATTTGTTATACAAAGGATTAATTTTTTTAGCATCGATGTAGAAAATGTTTTGAAAAGAATTGATACTTTGAATGATTAAAAAACAATTTATGTTATAATACGAATTCATATTAATGTATGAAAAAAAAAAAGAAATTGAAAGCAAAAAATCTTATATAAATAAAAAAAGGTGCAAAGACGAAAAAAAATACACCTTTTATATTTTAAAAAAAAATTATTTTCAAAATCAAAACAAAAAACAATATTTATTAACTACAAATTACGATTTAATTAAAATAAATAAAAATTAAAAAATTAAAATTTAATAAAAAAAAAATCTTATCTAAAAATAAATAGAAAATAACATAAAAGTAACAACTATTTTTAAAAGACTATGCACGCATATGTGTGCGTTTCTTAACTTGTATGTACTAAAATACATGTGATATTATCTTGGTGTTAAGAGCAAGAGACTCTGGGGTGATGTCCCTGGTCGACCTTTACTACACTCCCTTTCCTAGGGCTGAGTAGCTTTTCGGTCTGGACCTGAATCTGGATCGTCGGATCGAATCGGACCGTCAATAATTCCGGTCTAAGTCCAAGTCCACAAATATATGGAATTCTAATGTGACACCCACCGCCTCCACTTGTCATCGCATCAACAGACATCAGCAGCGCCGCGYACACCAACTTACTCATATACTTTTTTCCAATTTTTTTGTTTATTTAATCAATTATATAGATTGAAATTGWTACTTTGAATGTATTATTTTGATTTTTGAAATTTATTTGTTTCTTTATATAGTTCTTGTTATTGATTTCTGAATTTTTTTAACATTTAATTGTTATTATGAATATTCATCTTATGTTCAATTTGTTATTTGCTATTATTGTTTACTAATTTTTTTTTCTCAAACAGGTCTAATAGGTTCGGTCCATGTCTAGACCTGAATTTTCAAGTCTGGTTTAGGTCTGGACCGAAATCGATTCCGATAGGCCCAAGTCCATAAAATTTTAGGATTCCAATAAGTTTTTGGGGCAAATTCTACTATGGTCCCGAGAACATGGTTCTCATCATGATCTCGGGCAAATGTTCATTTCCAAAACTAGAAATGTTCATCTCAACATGTAAAATGTTCATTTTCAAATGTAAATGTTCATATKTGAAAATGAACACTAGTATTTTCGGAAATGAACATTTCTATTTTCGAAAATGAACATTTGTCCGGGATTATGATGAGGAACATAGTCTCGAGACCATAATAGACCTATTGAGCATTTGGTCCTATTGATTCCGACCCGGTCCGGTCCGATCTTGGACTGGTGCTGAGCCCTACTGGCCCCGCCAAGATATTCTTAAATAGGAGCATTTTGTGCAGGGCTTGGTGTACGTCTTGTAGAAAAAATGTAAAGCCGACAATTTGAAATAATAAAACATATTTGGGGTTGNTGTAGTAATACACCAACCAGGAAAAGTATTCAGATAGCAAGCACCAAGGTTCTTAGCTTTAACCTTGGTTTCAAGGAGGCTAATTAGCTTAATATAGTGAGTAGAAATCATTCTTCGCACACTAGATTGTTTAGGTTTGCTATTTAGCCCCCTTACATTCCAACACATAAGTCTATCCATGGGGAATAGGGGTTGCCAGCCCCTCCCCTAGCACAGTACTCTGGACATCCAAAACAAGTTCTGTAGTTGTCTCCTGAGGATTCTCCTCCAACGTGGTCAAGTGCAAAGCTTCAAAATTGTTGGTAACGGAAGTGYTTGGTGGAGAAACCACCCTTCGATGAGCAGAATGTCTAGCCTGAACCTGAGTAAAACCATCCGTAACAATCACTTTAGGAGCTTGCGGTGGAGCAGGAACTTCCTGGTGAATCGGAGCCTCCACTACCTTTGGTTTCCATGTTTGTTTCACTTTAGCCCTATAGTCCTTTTGAGAGTGCCCAAACTACTTGCATTGAGTGCATAATATTGGTATCCAATCATACGCCACAATCTGCTCTACATTAGTTCCACATTCATTCTCAAAGGTCACCGTAGTAGGAAAATCCTAAACTACCTCAGCAACCACCAACACCTTAGCATAAGACAATCAGTCCTTCTTTTCTATGGTTGTATCAAGCTTTATTGGCTCCCCAATAAGCTCAGCAATCTTGAAAAGCGAATTTTTCCCCCAATACTTAACATTAAGATTCGGGAACTTCACCCAAATTGGAACAGACTACCTCATCAGCAATCACAGTATCTGGGTTCCATTGTTTAACAATCACTGGCTTAGAGTCAACGTAGAAATGGCCATTATGAGCCGCATCACGACCTCCCATGTCCTTAAAACGAACCACAAAATTCTCTTTCCCCACCGGAATAACAGTCTCAACACCCATCTTCCCCCAAATACGTCTGAGAAACCCATCCATCAATTGAGCAGGTGGGGTGCTACCAAGAATAAAGRAACGAACAGAGGTCCTCCAAAAGTCCAGTTCCTCATTAACATCTTCAATCGAAATGTTAGGTTTGGMTTTAACTTTAGAAGAAGTAGGAGAAGTCAACAAATGTCCATTAACAGTCCTATTTGAATTAGCATTCACCATTGTCTCAGTTAAATTCGTAGAAATTACATGCTCGGGGATATTCACACCAGCATCAACATTCAAATTCTCAGTCATATCACCAAATTGAAGAGCTCGTAAGGCATTTGTCGCATAAGACTTASCAAAATTCGTAGCTTGCACAGTTCGGATATGAGAGGTACCTTGCAATTCCACCAAACGCGAGAAATTGARCCTCAAATCTTGTTGTTGCTGCAATTCACGAAGGGAAGATCTCGGTGAAATCACCTCTTCATCGGAGCTGCTATCCAAATCAGAAAAACCCTCTTCAATCAAGATCTCCTTTCCAACCCCCCTTTCCAAATCACGCTTAATCGAGTGCTTCCCATTCGACTTAGGTTGATTCTTACTAATTGAGTGCTCAGTCACCTTTTTCCCCTTCCCCTGACCTTTCTTTGGGCGGCCGCGCCGACCTCCTGCCATGGCCACGCACCTCACGGGGGTAGAGAACTGCGCCGCTGRTGAGAGGAGTCAGTGGAGAGAGAAAACCCTAAGTCGTGTTCTAAAAAAACATTATATTTTCCAAACTAATTATTTGTGAAATTTAAAAAATATTTCATGGATTACTCCCATTGAAGCATATTATTTTTTCCATTGAAGATCCTCCATGGGAGCCGTCCAACAAAACTTTGGTATGCATGGTATTGGATAGTGACGTTGTTCTGTGGCATCAGATTGTTACACCGCATTTTTCTTGATTTTTTTGGAAATTTTTCCGATGATTTTCATTACTACACCATTATCGTTGGTTGTCGCGCGCCTTCCTTGGAGTTTTAACTTCAGTTGTCCGATGAATTGAAGAAGAATACTTGAGAAAATAATAGTTGTTATACCATGTAGGCCGGGGTTGGCTTATTACTCCTTCCTAAACCTCATCTCCTGTACATTACTTCTGATTTAGGAGCAAAACATGAGACAATAAACATTTTTTAGAAAATTTATAATTTATCCTTGACCTCATTTTTAAAACCCTTCGATGTAATATTCATGAATAAAGAATCACATTTTGTGCGATTCATGTCAATGGCCGAAATTTATAGTAGATCGACATTGTTTTCCAATTAATTAATTATACAAAAATGGGGATTTTACTAATTTATATTTTTAAAAAATAATTCTAGCTAAATACTGATATTSTAATGCATTAGCCGATTAGTAGGACTGTAGTTTCCATAATACCATTGTTATCAAATCACGACTTGCAGAGTTTGTTGGAGAAGATCCAGCGACATGGGTTATGTTACTAGAGATTTTTTTTTTCATCAATAAATTTGCAGTTTTATTTTCCCTTGCAAAGGGTATATATTTAGTTCAAGCAATGTCATCTTTACCTAATGCAACCAACTGCTTCAATTTTAGAAAATAAATAATAAATTTAAATTTGCCTTATCAAAATTAATGTGTCAATTAATACAGCCACGTATTTTAAAATTGAATTAGTATATCCGTGTAAATATATTGTAGAATATTTTTTGGAGAGATATAAGCAAAAAAAGAAACAAGTTAACTATATTTTTGGAGGAAATAAACATAATCATAGTGAAAGTAATATTTTGATATTTATTTACCACTTTCCTTATGCAATTTTTACAAGAATATTTAGGTTGCTTCATAATTAATAGGAAATTTTGACTGAATATGATATGGAGTAGATCGTGGGAGTTAAAGGGATTTGTCACTAGCAAATGAAAACTTAGGATTTTTTATAATAGTCAGGTAGGTTATGTCCACCACATATGTTGGCAATGATGACCAAAATATTTTTTTGAACATGATCTAACAARGAATTTGACGCAAAACCCTAAAGGCATAGTGGTTACCTTCAACTAACCTTCGTCTTCTTCATCCTTGGGCTATGAGTTGAAACTCCATTAATGCCGACGATCGAGGACATAGCTGATAGGGTGATGATAATACTCGAAAAAATTCCCAAAAAATCTTGAAAATTCCGATCTCATAATCTGGTCATATATAAAATTTCATGCTTTGTGCTACGTTTTTCAATGGATCATTGACATATGATTCAACATCAGTGGAGTTCAACACAAGCATCAATGGCTCACTAAAACATAAACTTTTGTTCAACACCAAAGTCATTGTTCTTCAAATCTGAATTTCTAGACTTTCGTTTTAAGGAAATCAAAATTTCTTAATTTCTGGAAGAAAAAATTTGTAATTTTAATTTTCTCAAAAAATGATACTTTGATATTCGTAATTATATTATAAAAATTATATTAAAAAATTAATTTCCTAATTTCTGAAATTAAAAAGAAAATTGGATTATTTAATTATTAAAGATAGTAAAAATCCATAAAAATAAAAAAATTCCATAATTAAGGAGAAATTACCAAAATCGCCTAAGTCAATAGTTGACTTTGCTAGACACTTGTTGCTACATGATTGGTTTCCTATTACTGTTTGGTATAGTCCATTTTGAATGGACCATATTAGAATTATATATATATAATATATATATATATATTATTATAATATATATTATTAATAATATATATATGTTATATATATAATTATATATATATATATATTATATATATACAGAGAGAGAGAGAGAGAGAGAGAGAGACCCACATATTTAATTATAAGTATATTGCTAGATTAAATCGTTGCTTTCATTTCGAGATCCTACGGTCAAGTTTAGAAGTTTTCACCTAAGGTTTAAGTTTGACCTAAGGGTTTGGTTTTCACATGATCTTTTCCTATTATATATATATATATATTATATATATAATATATTATAACAATAAACATTAATGGATCTCTCTCTCTCTCTTAGTTTTTTAGAGAGAGAGAGAGGCTCCCTCTAGGTTTCCCTTGGGAGGGTCTCCGTGCCCCTTGATCGGGCTTTTTGGGTTCCGTTTAGGCAGTTGGTTTTGGTCACGCTCTCACTCTTCCTTCCTCCCTCTGCTTTTTCCGATCAGTCGGGCTTCCCTCTCTGGCTTTGGGGCCCACCGTGCAAAGGGGTGGGGTTTCAGCCTCCCCTTTTTGGCCCTATGGAGATAGGGCGGTGTTCGATTGAATTTTCTTGGTGGGGCATCTTCCTGGCTTCGCGGGGTCCTCTACGGCTTCTTGGGGTTCTCTTTCCTGGTTTTCTGTTCGCTGTGGTGGTGCTGGGCGATTCCGGAGTCGATGTTCGGGGGTGGTCGTGGCCGTTTCTGTAAGAATGGTGGCGGCTGTTGCTGGTCGGCTATGGGTTGGCTTGGCGAGGGTGCTGGCGTGCAGGAGGGGCTGGGTGGAGTTGCTACCGCGGTGGTTGGGGGCCCTACGTGTGTGGGGGTTGGTGTTGTTCACGTGTGAGGCTTCGTTGATGTTTACTCTGCTTCCTTAGGGTTTTCGTTTTTTGTTTGTTTTAAGTGTTTTTATTTAATTGTTTTGTTTAGTTGGGTCATTGTCTTGGTTTCTTGGTCGTTGTTTCTTGTTCTTTAGTAAGCGCAGATCGTTCCTCAGAGGGCTGATCTCTTTGTGCGTCTGGTGTTCTTGCCTCGTGTTGGAACTATGGTTGATCTTTTCTTTGTTTGGTATAAGGGTTTGGTTACGGCACGGGGCTTTGTTTCACGCAAGAGCAGAACTGGTTTTCTTTTTGTTTTTCCTTTGTCAACTGCTATAAATATGGGATCCTTTGGATCATTTTTCGCAGTGTGTGCGATTGGCATTGGTTAGTAGTCATCTTGTCTATGGTATTGTTGGTGGCTGGAGATCTTTTGGCTGGATCAACTGGATTGATTATTTTCACAACTACATTGGGATGATAGTCGCGCTACCAGAAGCTATTTTTGTGCGTACTTTTAGGCGCCCGTGCGATTTTGAATATCAACGATGTCATTGTAGCTCCGTCTTGAAAATGTTTTCTGTTTGGTCTAGTTGGATTTGTTTCTTTGCTTCCCTTTTTACTTGTGGATGTCGTATGACTTTTATTAATGAACGATCTTTTCCTTCATCATATATATATATATTATATATGAAGCCGAATTAAATATCGTAAGTGGGGTTAAAAACTAGATTTAGATTGGAGAGAGAAACAAATGAAATTGCATTATTCAATGAAGTAATTTATTATTTCAATGGAGCACATTCAAGCGGTTAATTTTTGATAGGTTTGTAACCGTATCAACTTTCACTACAAACAATCAAGTATCTGATTTAATTAATTTGATAAGTTTAGGTTTGTTTTGATTTTATATTCACTTACTATACCCTTACACTTTGATTATTTTTATAATCAATTACACTTTGGAATTTCACATTTATTTTATTTATTTTGTTATAAAAGGATTAATTTTTTTAGCATCGATGTAGAAAATTGTTTGAAAAGAATTGATACTTTGGAATGATTAAAAAACAAATTTATGTATAATACGAATTAATATTAATGTATGAAAAAGAAAAAAGAAATTGAAAGCAAAAAATCTTATATAAATAAAAAAAGGTGCAAAGACGAAAAAAATTACACCTTTATATTTTAAAAAAAATTATTTTCAAAATCAAACAAAAAAACATATTTATTTAACTACAAAATACGGATTTATTAAAATAAATTAAAATTAAAAAATTAAAATTAATAAAAAATCTTATCTAAAAATAAATAGAAATAACATAAAAGTAACAACTATTTTTAAAAGACTATGCACGCATATGTGTGCGTTTCTTAACTTGTATGTACTAAAATACATGTGATATTATCTTGGTGTTAAGAGCAAGAGACTCTGGGTGATGTCCCTGGTCGACCTTTACTACACTCCCTTTCCTAGGGCTGAGTAGCTTTTCGTCTGGACCTGAATCTGGATCGTCGGATCGAATCGGACCGTCAATAATTCGGTCTAAGTCCAAGTCCACAAATATATGGAATTCTAATGTGACACACCGCCTCCACTTGTCATCGCATCAACAGACATCAGCAGCGCCGCGGACACAACTTACTCATATACTTTTTTCCAATTTTTTTGTTTATTTAATCAATTATATAGATTGAAATTGTCTTTGAATGTATTATTTTGATTTTTGAAATTTATTTGTTTCTTTATATAGTTCTTGTTATTGATTTCTGAATTTTTTAACATTTAATTGTTATTATGAATATTCATCTTATGTTCAATTTGTTATTTGCTATTATTGTTTACTAATTTTTTTTTTCTCAAACAGGTCTAATAGGTTCGGTCCATGTCTAGACCTGAATTTTCAAGTCTGGTTTAGGTCTGGACCGAAATCGATTCCGATAGGCCCAAGTCCATAAAATTTTAGGATTCCAATAAGTTTTTGGGCAAATTCTACTATGGTCCGAGAACATGGTTCTCATCATGATCTGGGCAAATGTTCATTTCCAAAACTAGAAATGTTCATCTCAACATGTAAAATGTTCATTTTCAAATGTAAATGTTCATATATGAAAATGAACACTAGTATTTCGGAAATGAACATTTCATTTTCGAAAATGAACTTGTCCGGGATTATGATGAGGAACATAGTCTCGAGACATAATAGACCTATTGAGATTTGGTCCTATTGATTCCGACCCGGTCCGGTCCGATCTTGGACTGGTGCTGAGCCCTACTGGCCCGCCAAGATATTCTTAAATAGGAGCATTTGTGCAGGGCTTGGTGAACGTCTTGTAGAAAAATGTAAAGCCGACAATTTGAAATAATAAAACATATTTGGGTTGGTAAGTGATAGATATGGATATTATGCGAGGCATGATAAACCACTCACTAATGTTGGGATAACATGCCCACTCACGATTTTTCACATAGACAACCTATTTTTCACATAGACAACCTTATTTTTCACATAGACAACTATTATAACTAGTAAATAACCATATAAATTCATAGACAACCATTTACAGTATGAAAGATGACATCTGAATAGGAGGACCCACATCCCTGTTTGCTGGCCCACGATTTTCTTTTTTTTTTTCACTTTACCCAAGGAGCATAGACAACCTTATTTTCACATAAAAACCTATTTTTTCACAATAATAAACTTATTTTATATATGTAGTAGTGTGAGAGGAACCTTATCCAACATAAGGTTGAGGGATATAGTCCTCGTTGCGCTTATGTCTCTAGAAGTTTCCTTTCCAACTGTTTCAAATTGTGTATGTGAATATTATAAATTATAGGTGGTGGAAATGAATATTCTTAAAGATTTACTGACTTTTAGTGTGCACGTAACTTATTATAATTCGGAATCGTTATTTAATAAAACGTAAAAAGGTACGTGCAGTGCAAGAAAATTTGCTAGATTCTTATGGGTTATAGATAGCCATTATATTTATTTTGAGGTTGGTAAAAGGTGGTATGTTTAAGCTCCTTATTTTAGTCTCAATCTTCTACTAATTTAAGAGTATGTTATATTACTATGGGCAACTAAAATGATCCACCAAATTAGTTATTATTGTAGAGAAATCGATCCAGCAAATTTATTGTAAGATACCTTAAACTACTAGAAGTTATTGTTTTATTATAAAAAAAAGGATTTATTTTCCTTTGCAACAAATCAATCTTTTGTTCTAGTAAATAGTTATAGATATACGGTTCATACTAATATATGTACTTCTTGATCGTAATGTGTGTGTGTGAGTGATTTAAATTAAACTGTTTTCATTAATTACTAATGAAGAAAAGTTTAGAGTGATTTGCAATTCTACTAATACTAATTAAGTAAAGTTTAGAGTGATTTTTTTTTTGGTAAATGAAGAAAATATTATTGCAACAGAGCCAAATTACATCCTACAACCCCAAAGTCAAGAGATCCCTACTAGGTAGGCACCTCATACAACCCAGGGACTAAAAACTTTGTAACAAGCTACCAGGTACACTGAAGCGAGAATAAAACAAATTAAAGCTCACTTAGCCACTCTACTTCTCTTCTTTTAACTCTACTTAGATTAATCATCCTAATTTTGCTTTACAAAGTACTGATCTGCCTTACAGTAAACTAGCAGGACTTTCATTGTCCATAGTGCCTGATTTCTAGTAATCACGCATTATACACAAGTGCTGCCACAGCTGCCTGTATGACTCGCTTCTTAGGTCATTCAACTCCTCCCCCTTCTTAACCAGTTCACCAAATGTTGCAGACTACTAAATTGATGCCTATTGCGAGCCAGTGCTGAATATTATGCACAAAAGCCTGTATAAGGACAGTGCCAAAACAAATGGTCATGATCTCCACAAACAAACCACATACACGACACAAATCAGTTTGTGCAACTCCATGCTTAAGGAGTCTCTCTCTCACAGGAGCCTTTGTAGCATTACTAACTACCATATAAAATTATGTTTAGGAGAGATAGGTTACCCCAACCACCTATACCAAGGTACTTTCATTAGTAGCCTGTATCACTCGATATCCTTCCCAATGGAGAATTACTTCCTGCCTAAGGCCACACTGACTCATGATGATTCTGCAAGTTATCCTTTACTGAACATATCATTCTCCAACTCCAACTTGTATGTATATGAGCTTTATATGTCATCCAATTCTGATCCTTCACATAGACACTATGAATCCTTTTAACCCACAAGTTGTCTTTTTTCTCAGAGATTTGCCAAACAACTTTACCAACAGCAAGGGCTTTCCAAAGGCAAATGTCTCTAATCCCAAGGCTACCAAATTTTCTAYGGGTGCAAAGCTGCTCCCATTTCACATAGCCACTCTTGGTTCCATGTATGTGTCACTCCAATAGAAATCTTCTGCATAATTGATTAATCTGCTTCAAAACTGACTTAGGGAGTATAATAACTTGCATCCAGTAATTGCATATGCTCAAAAGCACTGAGTTGACAAGCTGTAATCTCCCAGCAAAAGACAAGTGTCTTGTTTGCCAACTATTTATCCTTTTCATGATCCTATCAATCAATAGGTGACAGTCACAAGCAGAAACTTTCCTATTACATATAGGCATACCAAGGTAACTAAAAGGCCAAGTAACCTCTTTGAAGCRAGAGTGCTCTTTAAGAAGTTGAACTAGCTGAGGCTGCATGTTAACAGTATAGAATTCAAACTTGGAATGGTTTGCATGAAGACCAGAAGCAGCTTCAAAATGTGTCAAAGCATGCATAAGGAGCTTAATGCTTTTGATATCACCTCTACAAAAGAGCATGAGATCATCTGCAAAACAGAGATGATTAAGTGCAAGAGCTCTGCACCTAGAATGGTAAGTGGGATATGGGATCCCCCTGCCTCAATCCTCTCTTAGCTCCAAAATACCCTTCACTGGTTCCATTTATCATCAAAGTGAAGGTTGCTGTGGTTATGCAACACATGACAATTTTAACAAAATGTGGAGGAAACTGCAAAGCTAGTAGTAACTTCTCAAGGAAAGACCATTCCACTGTATCATATGCTTTTTGTAAGTRAATTTTCAGCAAACAACCAGGCATAACACTCTTCCTTGCATAGTGTCGTACAAGGTCTTGACAAACCAAGATGTTATTGATAATACTTCTTCCACTCACAAAGGCTCCTTGATTTTGAGACACCATATCAGTCAACACAAGCTTGACCTAGCACAAATAAGTTTAGAAATACTCTTGTAAATAACTGAACAACAGGCAATAGGCCTATAATCAATTACATACTGAGGACAATTCACTTTTGGCACCCATGTAATAGTTGTTGAATTGAGGGCCTTCAGCATCTTGCCTATTCTAAAGAATTCCTGGATTGCATTAACTACATCAACCCCTACAACAGTCCAGTACTTCTTGAGAAAATAGCTACCAAAGCCATCAACACCAGGAAATTTAACATTTGGAATTTCCCATAGTGCACTTTTTATTTCATCAGTAGAGAAAGTCAGATTCAAACATTGAACTTGCTATTCAGATAAGACTGCACCTTGTTGAATAATTTTTTTCTGATTCGAGGTGAAGTACCAACACTACAAGCCATGAAAGTAGAGAAGTGCTACACAAACTTATGACACACCAGTTGAGGGTCTATAATCCACACCTCATGTTCATTTTTGATTGTATTAGTTATATTCTTAGCAGTCCTTACTTTGATAGCTCTATGAAAAAGCGAGGTATTTGCATCCCCATAGCCTATCCAATCATCTTTAGCTTTCTGCTTTAAGAAGTCTAACAGTACTGTATTTGCATCTTTATAGTTTTGTTTAGCTACGAATTCCTCCTACACTACTCCCTGGTCATTTGGGTTCATATGTAGCATATCKTGTGCTTTCTTCAGTCTAGCAGCAACAACTTTTTCTTTAGCTAAAACATCACCCACTTGAGTTTTGTTGAAGTGCATAATCACTGGTTTAAGAGCTTTTAGTCTCTGTTGTACTTTGAACATAGTATGTCCCTGAATTCCCTTATCCCAATTATCACCAATGAGCTAATCACAACCACACTCTTTGAAATCTTCAATACTTGCCCTATCATGTACCTCGCCTGTCTTCTCATCATCTTTGAGGACAACATTGAAATCACCTGCCCATCCCCAAGCACCAGTTATAGTCTCACCCAAGTGTTTAAGATCTGCCAAAAGTCTTAATCTACCTTGTCTGTCATTCATGGCATGCATAAATAAAAATCRAGTGAAAAGAGTGGAAACTCCTTATTAGCTTAACCTTGCAATGTACTAACTGATCAGAACATAACTGTATTTGGATACACAACTACAAAAATAGCCTTTGAGACCGGTTGAAAAAGGTCAAAGAAACCGCAAATCAACCGGTGTATATATGACCAGGCTCTTATGTATAAGAGACCGGTTTTAATTTGCGGTCTCATAAATTAACATAAGAGACCGGTTATGAACAAAACCGGTGTCTTAAACTCAAKCATAAGAGACCGTTTTTTGTGTCAGAACCGGTCTCTTTGATGTACATAAGAAACCGGTTCTGACACAAAACCGGCCTCTTTGGTTATTTTATTTATTAAAAAAAGGTGGGCCACGCCCACCCACAACCCACTGGAGCATTAACAATCTAGAACTCTCTTCGCCATATAGCAAAATAATACTTCCATTGATATTCTTATAATCAACATTAACAAAAAATTCACAAATTCTAACAAAGTTATATTTTGATACATCAACAAGTAAAGTTACTGGAACAACTTCAAACAAGATAAATAGAATATTTGATCTAAAACAGTGTATATATAAATTCCAACAACATACAAAGTTCCACAAAATTGTTTGTTCAAGGCTTCAAGCAAAAACAACCTTTCTAGCTCTCCAGGAGAAGTTCTTCAGCCACAACTAAACACCATGGTTTGATTTTTGACGAGCAATGCCTGCTTTCCTACATTACAAATCCAGAATCAAAAAATGAATACACATTTGAAAATCAAATGAAATTAATTAAAAACAAAAACAAAGAACGAAAACACAACTTAAAAATAATAATATAAGCTATGAAAATCTTTCTCCAAAGATTGTAAATTSCAAAAATAAATTACCAGGAAATAAATTGAAATTTTGAACCAGAAAGTAAACATAAAAATATAATAAATCAAACAAAACAAAAAGTATGAAGACGAAGGTAGAAAAAGAAAAAAAAAAGTTAAGCAAACAATCACAAAAATAAAAATAAGGATTTTTTGCCAACAACTACCCACATTTGAGATTTTTTTAGAAAAAACTACCCACATTCTATTTTATTAAAAAAAACTACCCACTTTTCCAAAAACCATTGTAAAANGTGCCCCTTGATCGGGCTTTTTGGGTTCCGTTTAGGCAGTTGGTTTTGGTCACGCTCTCACTCTTCCTTCCTCCCTCTGCTTTTTCCGATCAGTCGGGCTTCCCTCTCTGGCTTTGGGGCCCCACCGTGCAAAGGGGTGGGGTTTCYGCCCTCCCCTTTTTGGCCCTATGGAGATAGGGGCGGTGTTCGATTGAATTTCTCTTGGTGGGGCATCTTCCTGGCTTCGCGGGGGTCCTCTACGGCTTCTTGGGGTTCTCTTTTCCTGGTTTTCTGTTCGCGTGGTGGTGCTGGGCGATTCCGGAGTCGATGTTCGGGGGTGGTCGCTGGCCGTTTCTGTAAGAATGGTGGCGGCTGTTGCTGGTCGGCTYTGGGTTGGGCTTGGCGAGGGTGCTGGCGTSCAGGAGGGGCTGGGTGGAGTTGCTACCGCGGTGGTTGGGGGGCCCTACGTGTGTGGGGGTTGGTGTTGTTCACGGTTGAGGCTTCGTTGGATGRTTACTCTGCTTCCTTAGGGTTTTCMTTTTTTGTTTGTTTTAAGTGTTTTATTTTAATTGTTTTGTTTAGTTGGGTCATTGTCTTGGTTTCTTGGTCGTTGTTTCTTGTTCTTTAGTAAGCGCAGATCGTTCCTCTCAGAGGGCTGATCTCTTTGTGCGTCTGGTGTTCTTGCCTCGTGTTGGAACTATGGTTGATCTTTTCTTTGTTTGGTATGAAGGGTTTGGTTACGGCACGGGGCCTTTGTTTCACGCAAGAGCAGAGACTGGTTTTCTTTTTGTTTTTCCTTTGTCAACTGCTATAATAATGGGATCCTTTGGATCATTTTTCGCAGTYRGTGCGATTGGATCATTGGTTAGTAGTCATATCTGTCTATGGGTATTGTTGGTGGCTGGAGATCTTTTGGCTGGATCAACTGGATTGATTTATTTTCACAACTACATTGGGATGATAGTCGCGCTACCAGAAGGCTATTTTTGTCAGCGTACTTTTAGGCGCCCGTGCGATTACTTGATATTCCGATTGTCATTGTCGTCGTTCTCTGAATGTTTTCTGTTTGGTCTAGTTGGATTTGTTCTTTTGCTTCCTTTTTACCTTGTGGATGTCGTAATGTCTTTAATTAATGACACGATCTTTCCTTTCTATATATTATATTCTTTATGAAGCGATTACAATATCGTTAAGTGGGGTTTAATAGATTTAGATTGGAGAGAGAAAAAATGAAATTGGCATTATTCAATGAAGTAATTTTTTTCAATGGAGACATTCAAGCCAGCGTTTACATCTTTTATTGTTTGTCGTATTATCACTACCAACAATTAAGTATATTTTGATTTAATTGATATTTGATGACAGTTTAGGTTTGTATCTGTTGATTTCTATTTCCTTACTTACCCTTACACTTTGGATCTATTTTTTATCATTACACGCTGTTGGCAAGTCCTGGAATTTCACATTTTTTCTTGACTTTATTTTTGTCCTATACAAGGAGTTATTTTTTTGAAGCATCGATGTTTCAGAATTTGTTTGAACACGTAAATGCGTCTTTGGAATGGAATTAAGAAAAATTTATTGATCTTCACTGTCATAGGAACTTTTATTGTTGAAAGAAAAGAGAATTAGAGCAAACATCTTACTATAAACTTAAAAAAGGTTTGAAGACGAAACAAATTACACATCTTTATATTTTAAAAAAATTATTTTTCAATCAACAACAACACAATATTTTTTTACTAAAATACGGACGTTTTATTAAAAACTTCAATGTTTAATGTCAAAAAACTTAAAATCTTCTCATAAACTTTATCTTAAACATTTAATAGCGAAGATACATAAAGTCAACGTATTTCTTATACGCTATGCATCGCAATATGTTGTGCGTTCTTACTATGTTGTACTACCTACTCGTCCGGCCATGTGATATTATCTTCGGTGGTTAAGAGCAGAGTTCTGGAGGTGACTGTCCTGGCGTACATCTTTACTTACATCCTTTCGCTTAGGGGCTGAGTTGTATTTTTCGGTCTCGGGACCTGCAATCTCGGATCGTACGGATCGAAATTGCGACGTCAAAATCTCGGTCTAAGTCCTCAAGTTCCAAAAATTTTGGAATTTAACTGTGAACCACCGCTCATTGTTCAGTCGCGCCTTACTCAACAGACCTTCCCGACAGCAGCGCGACAGCGCGCGCACTTACTTCAATGCATAACTGTATTTCCATTTTTTTGTTTATTTATCAATGTTATCTTGATGTGGCATTGCTATTTTGAACTGGTACTATATTTCTTGATTTTTGAAAATTCTCTTATTTGTTACCTTCCCTATTATAAGGTTCTTTTGTTAATTTCGATTTCCTGTGCCACTTTTTTATTAACTTATGTGTTTTGATTGCATATGTATCTTATTTTCAATTTGTCTAATTTGCTATTATTTGTTTAGCCTAATTTTCTTTTTCTCACATATCAGGTCTACATCGGTCTCGCTCCCATGTCCTCGGATCTAGACTCTTTTCAACGTCTGGATTTAGGATCTGGACGGAAATCAGTAGATTCCGATAGGCCAAGTCCAGATGTCATAAGTCTTTAGGATTCCCACATCCAGCTTTTTTCGGCACCGGCACCCACATCCTTATTATCCCGTCCGCCGGAGAACATGGTTTCGATCTCATCGATGATCTCGGGACCCAATGGTTTCAATCTTCAAAACTAGATGTTCATCTCAACATGTAAATTGTTTCAATTTTCATAATTTGTAGAATGCTTGTATCATGATAATATGACACTTAAGGTAACTTTTCGGAATGACTTTCTATTTTCGAAACTATGAACATTTGCTTCGGCGTTTGATCGCTAAAGGATATAAGCTTACGAGGGACCATAACCTCAGAACTTTTGCAGCCATTTCGGTACTGGATTCGCATTCGGACCTCGGTCCGGATCCCGCTCTTGGATCGCGTGCTGGGCCCTGCTGGGCCCCAGCCAAGATCATTCTTACTACGGGCCATGGTTTTGTTGCGGGGCTTTGGTTGTACTCTTGTAGAAAAACATGTTGAAAGCCGCAATTTGAACATATAACTTATTTTTGGGCTGTTCGGTATTCCGTGATTGATTATGGAGTATTATGCGAGGCATGTTATAAACACTTCACTATGTTGGTTACATGCCACTCAACGATTTCTTCCTATGACAACCTTCATTTTTACATAGACAGCTTATATTCTCACTAAGGAACAATTTACGCGTAACTAGTTTAATCCCAAACCCATATTTAAGAATTCTGACTAGCAACGCACATTCTACTTTGCTATGAAAGTAGACATACCAGCCCTGAATAGGGGACCCACATCCCTGGTTCTTGCTGAGACCCCGATTTCTTTTATTTTTTTCACTTTTACCCAAGGAGCATAGACAACCTTATTTTCACATAAACAACCTTATTTTTCACATAAATAACCTTATTTTATATGATGTAGTGTGAGAGGGCAACCTTATCCCAACATAAGGTTGAGGGATATAGTTCCTCGTTGCGCTTAGTCTGCTAGAAGTTTCCTTTCCAACTGTTTCCAAATTGTGTATGTGAATATTATAAATTATAGGTGGTGGAAAATGAATATTCTTAAAGATTTACTGACTTTTAGTGTYCACGTAACTTATTATAATTCGGAATCGTTATTTAATAAAACGTAAAAAGGTACGTGCAGTGCAAGAAAATTTGCTAGATTCTTATGGGTTATAGATAGCCATTATATTTATTTTGAGGTTGGTAAAAGGTTGGTATGTTTAAGCTCCTTATTTTAGTCTCAATCTTCTACTAATTTAAGAGTATGTTATATTACTATGGGCAACTAAAATGATCCACCAAATTAGTTATTATTGTAGAGAAATCGATCCAGCAAATGTTATTGTAAGATACCTTAAACCTACTAGAAGTTATTGTTTTATTATAAAAAAAAAGGATTTATTTTCCTTTGCAACAAATCAATCTTTTGTTCTAGTAAATAGTTATAGATATACGGTATCATACTAATATATGTACTTCTTGATCGTAATGTGTGTSTGTGAGTGATTTAAATTACACTGTTTTCATTAATTACTAATGAAGAAAAGTTTAGAGTGATTTSCAATATCTACTAAATACTAATTAAGTAAAGTTTAGAGTGATTTTTTTTTTGGTAAATGAAGAAAATATTATTGCAACAGAGCCAAATTACATCCTACAACCCCAAAGTCAAGAGATCCCTACTAGGTTGGTAGGTTTTTGGGTTATTTTGTTTTTTTGGGTTTTTTGGTTATGTTGTGGTGTTTTGGTGGTCACCTGTGTCGAGGTTATTGTTATCCCAGGGACTATATTAGAGAAGATTTTTGTGTTTTAGAATCACTATTGTTGGCTTACCAGGACACTTTGTGTGTGAAGCTGAGTTGATTATTAACAACTAATTGTTAAAGCTTTCTCTATTTTTTTTTTATGTCTTATTTGGGGTTTCTTATTCTTTCTTCTTTGTTTTTTTATTGTTATCTTTCAATGTTCTTTTTAGTATTGTTTTTTGAAGATATTCCTTAATTCTTTCTTTATAGATCAATGGATGTGGGTTTTTATTCTTGTTTCTGTATTTGTTCTGCCTCGGTTTTGTATCAGGGTGGTTAGAGAGATCTGTTGATTGCTAGGGTGACTGGTTGGTGGTGTCATGTTTCCAGGAGTGGCCTTGAGTGTTCTGAGTGTGTTTGTTTACTCACGGCATGGTTATTGCGACGAAGGTGGCTGGCGGCTGGGGCCGTTGGAGACTATGGTTGTTGCTGTGTATGACTCGTTCTGTTCTTAGGGTCGATTCAATTTGTTTCCTTTCCCCTTCTTAATCGTGTCTTTCCTTCGGAGATATGTTTTGCAGACCTGACTGGGTGAGGAATTGGGGGAGTGCCGGCGTGAGGTTGGGGTGGGTTGGTTGCTGGCGTTGAGCGCGAGTTGGTGGTCGTTGGGTGTTTGGGAAGTGATTTGAGACTGGGGGGCGTGTGAAGCAGCCTTTGTATTTGATGTGGGGGTTGAGTGGAGCAGTGCGCAAGTAACAAAATGGTCATTGGAGTCTCCATCAACAAACCACATACACGACACATTAATCAGTTTGTGCAACTCCAGTGCTTAAGGAGTCTGCTTTCTTTCGCTCACGGGGAAGCCTTGTAGGTGTGGCTATGTTACTGGGGTGAATTATCCATAGTAAATAGTATTGTTTAGGGAAGATAGGTTTTACCGTGTGTTGGGGTGGTTCCAAAACCACTTATCATAAGGTACTTTCATGCAGTAGCCTGTATCACCGATACCTTTCCCAATGAAAATTACTCTGCCCGTAAGGCCACCACTGACTCCTTGGATGATCTGCAACATTATCCTTACTGAATATATTCTCCAACTCCAACTTGTATGATAGAGCTTTTATATGTCATCCAATTCTGTCCTTACAGGACACTATGAATTTTAACCCACAAGTTGCTTTTTTCCTCAAGATTGCAACAACTTTACCACAGAAGGCTTCCAAAGGCCAAATGTCTCTAATCCAAGGCTGTACCAATTTTCTAGGGGTGCAAGCTGCTCCCATTTCACATAGCCACTTTGGTTCCATGTATTGTGCTCCAATAAAATCTTCTGATAATTGATCTATCTGCTTCAAAATGACTTAGGGAGTAAATAACTTGCATCCGTAATTGCATATGCTCAAAAGCACTAGTTGACAAGCTGGTAATCTCCCAGCAAAAAGACAATGTGTCTTGTTTGTTCCAACTATTTATCCGTGCTTTCATGATCCTAATCAATCAATAGGTGACAGTCCACAAGCAGAAACTTTCATTCATATAGCATACAAGGTAACTAAAAGGCCAAGTAACCTCTTTGAGCTAGAGTGCTCTTTAAGAAGTTGAACATAGCTGAGCTGCATGTTACAGTATAAGAATCAAACTTGGAATGGGCTTGCATGAAGACCAGAAGCAGCTTCAAAATGTTGTCAAAGCATGCATAAGGAGTTAATGCTTTTGATATCACCTCTACAAAAGAGGCATGGTCAATCGCAAACAGAGATGAATTAGTGCAAGAGCTCTGCACCTAGATGGTAAGTGGGATATGGGATCCCCCTGGCTCAATCCTCTCTTAGCTCCAAATACCCTTCACTGGTTCCATTTATCATCAAAAGTGAAGGTTGCTGTGGTTATGCAACACATGACAATTTTAACAAAATGTGGAGGAAACTGCAAAGCTAGTATACTTCTCAAGGAAAGACTTCCACGTATCAATAGCTTTTTGTAAGTCAATTTTCGCAGAAACAACCAGGCATAACACTCTTCTCTGCATAGTGTCGTACAAGGTCTTGAAAAACCAAGATGTATTGTATATATACTTCTTCACTCACAAAGGCTCATTGATTTTGAGACACATATCAGTCAACACAGTTGACCTGCACAAAATAGTTTGAAATATCTTGTAATACTGAACAACAGGCAATAGGCCTTATCATTACATACTAGAGGACAATCCTTTTGGCACCATTGTATAGTGTTGAATGCGGGCCTATCAGATCTTGCTATTCTAAAGAACTTCCTGGATTGATTACTACATCAACCCCTACAACAGTCCAGTATCTTGAAAAATGCTACCAAAGCCATCAACCACCAGGAAATTTAACATTTTGGAATTTCCCATAGTGCCTTTTTTTTCATCAGTAGAGAGTCAGATTCAAACATTGAATTGCTATTAGATAAGATGCACCTTTGTTGAATAATTTTTCTGATTCGAGGTGAAGTACCAACACTACAAGCCATGAAGTAGAGAAGTGCTACCACAAACTTATGACACATCCAGTTGAGGGTCTATATCACACCTTTTATTATGTTCATTTTTGATTGTATTAGTTATATTCTTAGCAGTCTTACTTTGATAGCTCTATGAAAAAGCGGAGGTATTGCATCCCCATGCCTATCCAATCATCTTTAGCTTTCTGCTTTAGAAGTCTTAACAGTACTGTATTTGCATCTTTATAGTTTTGTTTAGCTACGAATTCTCCTACACTACTCCTGGTCATTTGGGTTCATATGTAGCATTATCCTGTGCTTTCTTCAGTCTAGCAGCAACAACTTTTTCTTTAGCTAAAACATCACCACTTGAGTTTTGTTGAAGTGCATAATCACTGGTTTAAGAGCTTTTAGTCTCTGTTGTACTTTGAACTAGTATGTCCCTGAATTTTATCCCAATTATCCCCATGAGCTAATCACAACCACCTCTTTGAATCTTCATAATTGCCCTATCATGTACCTCGCCCTGTCTTCTCATCATCTTTGAGGACAACATTGAAATCACCTGCCCATCCCAAGCACAGTTATAGTCTCACCCAAGTGTTTAAGATCTGCCAAAAGTCTATATCACCTTGTCTGTCATTCATGGCATGCATAATAAAATCAGTGAAAAGGAGTGGAAACTCCTTATTAGCTTAACCTTGCAATGTACTAACTGATCAGAACATAACTGTATTTGGATACACAACTACAAAAATAGCCTTTGAGACGGTGAAAAGGTCAAAGAAACCGCAAATCAACGGTGTATATATGACCAGGCTCTTATGTATAAGAGAACCGGTTTAAATTGCGGTTCATAAATTAACATAAGAGACCGGTTATGAACAAACCGGTGTCTTAAACTCAAACATAAGAGACCGTTTTTTGTGTCAGACCGGTCTCTTTGATGTACATAAGAAACCGGTTCTGACACAAACCGGCCTCTTTGGTTATTTTATTTATTAAAAAAGGTGGGCCACGCCACCCACAACCACTGGAGCTTAACATCTAGAACTCTCTTCGCATATAGCCAAAATAATACTTCCATTGATATTCTTTATAATCAAATTAACAAAAAATTCACAAATTCTAACAAAGTTATATTTGATACATCAACAAGTAAAGTTACTGGAAAACTTCAACAAGATAAATAGAATATTTGATCTAAACAGTGTATATATAAATTCCAACACTAACAAGTTCCACAAAATTGTTTGTTCAAGGCTTTCAAGCAAAAACAACCTTTCAGCTCTCCAGGAGAAGTTCTTCAGCCACAACTAAACACCATGGTTAATTTTTGACGAAGCAATGCCTGCTTTCCTACATTACAAATCCAGAATCAAAAAATGAATACACATTTGAAATCAAATGAAATTAATTAAAAACAAAACAGAACGAAACACACACTTAAAAATAATATAAAGCTATGAAATCTTTCTCCAAAGATTGTAAATTCAAAAAATAATTACCAGGAATAAATTGAAATTTTGAACCAGAAGTAAACATAAAATATAATAATCAAACAAAAAAAAAGTATGAAGACGAAGGTAGAAAAAGAAAAAAAAAAGTTAAGCAAAACAATCACAAAATAAAATAAGGATTTTTGCCAACAACTACCCACATTTGAGATTTTTTTAGAAAAAACTACCCACATTCTATTTTATTAAAAAACTACCACTTTTCCAAAAACCATTGTAAACTACCCATCATGTTTCAGGCTGATGGAATACCACTTCTGGTCGTTGGGCCCACTCTATCTGGTTTTCTTCTCTTTTCCGGTTGTGGGTCCAAATTCAGTCCCTTTTCTTCTTTTTAATCCCGATTTTCCTCATTTCACTATCATTTCTTCTTCTTCCTTCATTTCTTCATTTCTCCATTTCTCCTCTCTTGTTTACAAAATCTGTATTAGCTTTGATGTTTGTGGACCCCTATCTCCCTCCATCTTCTTCTATCTCCTCTTAGCAACCCATCAACCAACACCATTCGCTGCCGCATTTTTCACGCGCCACCACCATTGCAACACCGGCCATAATCACTGCGCCACCATTGTAGGACCCTACTCTCTCTCCTGTCTAATCCTCACTCACTCAAACATATAATTTCCCTCACAAACTCACTCACAAAACCCCAAAGTCTTAAAATTTTCATCAAAAAACTCAAAAAAATAACACAAATTCTTCACTTTCAACTTCAAATTTTCGTTTTTAACCCAAAAATTCTAGGCATTGGGCGAGATTTAGGGTCAAAAATTGGGGATTTCGTGGGTTCTTTTGGTTTGAAAGTTTGGGGGTTTCGTTGGCATTTTTGGGTCTATTGGAAAATTCTGGGTTTAAGGCTCGTTAGTGCTCGAATTTTTGCGGTGAAGTATTGACTTGATGCAAGGTGCTCATGGAAGACAACGAGACAAATGGAAGTGAGATAATTTCTTAAACAGTTTGTGGGTATGTGATTTTGGAGGTTTAATGCTTCCCTCCTTTTTGAGAAAAATGAGAATTTTTATTACGAAAAAGTTTCAATTTTTTGGGTCTTGAGATAAAATTTGTTTGGAAAAAGAAGGTAGTGTTGTTTTGTTGGAAGATGGAGGAAAACGTGTGAGAGGAGCATAGTTACTGAGAGAGTGAAGGAGACAGACGAGGATGATGATGATTTGATGTTTATGGGTGATAAATTAAAGAGGGGGTGGGTGGGATTAATTGAGGGTAGTTAGGTAAGATGGGTTTTTGGAGGGAATAGCAGTACATTTGGGACCCACTGARCGGAGGATGTTTTCCGGTTGCCTGAAACCATGAGTGGGTAGGTTTTTACAATGGTTTTTGGAAAAGTGGGTAGTTTTTTTAATAAAATGGAATGTGGGTAGTTTTTTCTAAAAAAGTCCCAAATGTGGGTAGTTGTTGGCAAAAAKTCCTAAAAATAAATAATGAAATGCGAAAAATTCAAAGAAAAATTGAAAAAACTTGTAGAAAATTCAAAACCCAAAATAACARAAAAACTAGAAAAACGAAACCCAAATGCAYAAATTAAAAGAATAAACAAAAATCTAAAACACTTGATGAAATCAAAATCGAAAACACAGAAAGAAATCGAAAATCAATTAATAAAAACCGAAAATGAAACAATTTGCGAACTAACCCAAAACACGCCTCACGTTGCTTTATTTTTTGCTCGATTTCGTTCAAATTTGCGAAGAAATTAAGCGAAATTAATTAAGATTCATAAAATTGAGTGTTGAAATTGACAAGTTGAGAACTTAAGATGATGAAATGAAGAGAGAGGTTGTACATGAAAGAATAAGAGGTGAAGTGATGATGAAATGAAAAGAGAGAGTGTAGATGAGAGAAATAAAAAGAGGAAAGAGAGTGTAAGAAAAAAAGTGTGCGAGATAACCTAAGAAATAGAAGAGCCTAGAATGTCATTGGATGTTTTATTTTATATCATTTTAAATTAATTTGATCGGTTTCATAGTACTGTGTGGCCCACCTTTTATATTTGTGTTATGTCTTTGAGACCGGGGATAGAAAAACTGGTCTCTTAAATCTACATAAGAAATGTGTTATTACCAATACCCGGTTTCTCTACTWAAGAAATCGATTTAATCAACCCACCGGTCTCTTAAATATGATGATTTATCCCATTTTTGTAGTAGTGATATCAAAAACCCATGGATCCCAAGCTACAATCACCCTACCTTTACCATGCCAAGGCAGGTTAGTAGTAATACACCAACCAGGGCACACATTGAGGTAAAAAGTACCTAGGTCTTGTGCCTTCACATTTGTTTCTAGGAGGCAAAAAAATTTGGATTGATGTAGAGCAATGAGATTTCTCATGCATTTTGCTTGCCCTTCTTATTTATCCCGCTAGTGTTCCACACTAGGATATTATCCATGTTCAACAGGGGACACCAACCCCTGACCCTTCCCTTATTGCACACCAGATTCAACCATATCATCCCCATGTACCAGGGAAGTAATGGAATGAACGCCCAGACTATGGAAAGCATTATCAACTGCAACCTCAGTATGTTTTGGCCTAGTATGGGGTGCTAAACCAATATTTTTAGTATTTCTCCTRCTTCTATTAATAGTAACAAAGCCATCCTTATCAACCACCCGCTACTTTCCAGTGATAGGAGCTTTAGGTGCAGTAGGTTCCTTAATAGAATTGGCATTAGGTGCATTAGGTTCCTAAGTAGATGTTGGAACTTTAGACTGCATGCCACACTTGCTTGCTTTGGTGCTTCTTCCTACACTTCTCAACTGGATGCCCAAGCTTCTTGCAAAAAAGAACATAAAGTAGGCTTCAACTCATAATCAACTTGTTGTTCGACCTCCATTCCTTTCTCATTTATATAACACAATAAAGTCAGGAAACTCCTAATCTAGTTGTACTTCTACCATTAATCTGGCATACTGCAGCCTTTCTTTCTTTTTCAGTAAACTTATCTAGTTGGACCAAGGTGCCTATGCCTTCAACAAGTTTCTCCAAACACCCTTTACCCCCATTATTTCAAGCTAAGTTGAGGTAATTTCAGCCATATTGGRACAGCTACTGAGATGTCCTCCTCTACATTCATCTCTGGATCCCAAGGTCTGACCACAACTGGTTTCCTATCAAAGGTTAGTCGACTTTTCAGAGCTGAATCATAACCCCCTTATCTTGAAAACGAACCACTACAACCCCTTTTATTAGCGCAACAACATCAACACCCATCTTACCCCAAATCCTCCTAATAAAACCTTATAACACCTAGATTGGAGGTTTTGCACCCAAAACAATGCAGTAGACAGCTGTACCCCAGAATGCTAGTTCCTCTTGAATATTAACGAGATCAATAACAGGTTTATGCATAGCTTTAGCACTCAATTTGTTAGATGTAACTTCCACAGAAGAAACACCATTCACCAATGGAGCATGAATACGAGTACTATTACTAGGTTTAGGAGCATAAGTATCCGCCCTAACAGGAGCAGCAGAAACAACAACTGATTGAATACCAGAATTCACCAGTGGAACAGTACCATTAAGGTTCGCAGGCAATGGAACAATGCCAARAGTAACATTAGGCCAAATTGGTGCAGCATTTTGAGGAGTAATAACACATACATCATTTAGATCTACAATTCGAGGTCGTATAGGACCAGATCGATTCAGAGTACCTTCAATTGCAGATTTTGCAGCACCAATAGCAGAGCACCGAGCTAGAGTAGCACACTCCGAGGGCTCCCGATGATCACTTGAGAGGCTACAAGCATCATCTTCAGTTGAGGATGACACATAAAGCTCCGATTGCCCGTTTGTAGCTATATCGAGCAAAGAGACACCCCTTTTCCTCGCTGTAAGCTCGCATTTCGATTAAACATTCGAGTTTGTGTTTTTTGTTWTTGCAAATTTTGCGGAATTAGTTTTCTTAGCTAAAGATTTGGATGATATAGATTGATTTCTTGCCTTCGTTTTCCCTAATTTCCCTCAAATTCCTCGCTTGCTTCGAGTTTGAGCCATCTCACAGAGGAGCTCGAAGAAGAGAGAAAAAGTTAAAGAGAGAAAGTCTGTTTTTATACATTTTTTTAGAGTGATTTTTCTTCTTACCATAATAATCAGGTGTAATAGGAAACATTGCATAAGTTAAGTAACTCTAAAGAAAAGAATTAAATTGACAAAATAATTTCATCGAATTAACACAATCAAAAGAAAAATGTATAATTTAGAATTTCATATTAAAAGTTATACTAATCAGATGAGAATTATGATACCACCAGTTGTACGGTAAATCTCTCTGCTTTTTATATTCTATCTCTATAATTGGTAGACCAACATGGCAAATTTATTATGGTTGTATTGTATAACCGTTTGTACTATAAAATTTGTCCACTAATTCTATTTTTAACACTTAAAGTTTGATTAGTGTTCTCTATTCTATATTATTTAAGGACAAGTTTTTTTTTTCTAACATTATGTTTCTTTCTTTTAACATACTTAATATTTGAATGACGATGAATAAACAACTAAAAACTACCAACGAATTATTGATATAAGAAAAAGCATATGAAAAATTATAAATATTATTTATCTCAACAATATTATCATTGTTGCCATCAAATTTTTATTTTTATTTTTAAAATGTTAATTCTTATATCAACAGTTCAAAAATATGGCAATTTTAGAATTCAGTTTACAATAATTTATCATGAAATCTCAAAATCATTAAGTATGCGCACATTAGTTACATTACTTTAAAAGAATATATATTTTTAATGTGATACCATGATACTAACAATGAATATTTTCATGTTAACTTGCATGCACTCTACAATATATGCTTACGCGTATTGTGTTCACAAGACACTAGAATATATATTATTCATGGAATTCTGCTAAACTATAATATATGTAGCACATGAAAGGATGAGATATTTGAAACAAAAAAATGTTTYGAAAATGGGGAAGTGACAATTTTTTTTTAAAAAACAAGAAAATAAAGAAAATAATAGAATTAATAACATCATAAGAAAATAATTAAAAAATATTAGAGTAAAATCATATGCCTCGTGTCAGGTCCCGACACAACTTGATGGTCAACAACTCAAGTAGTTTAAAAATATGATTTCGAACTATTAGACATAGAAAGGATGATTTGACACAAAGTGACCCTTAAAAATGAACACTATGACAAAAAAAAACCAATAATTAGATAACTTGTAGTCAATTAACATTAAACATAGATTCTACATGACTTATATAGTTATACATTCAAACACTTCAGGTTTTCGAGGAGTTTATAGGTGTTTTTAGGTTAGAAAATGTTATATGGTGGCATCGAGTTTTGCATATTTTCATACGGTGATACATTAAATTATGTCATTTCTTACAATAGCCCTGAGTTTTCCATAATTCCACATAGTGGCCTAAATCAGGGTTTTTATTTTCTTATAGGAGCTCGAATCGGGTTTTTAGTGGGCTAAGTTGACCTAAACCATGCTTTATTAACCCTAACATGTGAAATTACTGACCTATCCCCTAGACAACTAAAAATTATAAAACCCTAAACTAATTATTTCCACCAATTCAATCTTCTTCTTCCTATTTATTTTTTCCGAATTTCAAGTTCTTCTTAATTTCACTTTCATATTCTTTTTTATGCAAATAAGCTAGAAGAGTGGGGTACATTTACAACGAGGGGGGGGGGGGGGTATGAGGATTCGAATATTTGACCACAAGGATCAAAGGTGGGGTTGAAATCAGCTCCAAACCCCTTCCTCCACTTTCATATTCTTTACTCAAACACTCAATTCACATTCATCTTTGATGGTATACGGGCGCCGGGGCGCCACCGGGCCGGACTGGGTCCGGTCCCTCTGCTCCGGGGGGTACAATTTAAAGGTAGCTCGGTTTGTTTGCCAGAATTGAATTCTTGCCTTTTTCATATTGTGAGTATGCCTGGAGTTGTGTGTTTATACTCGAAAAGAGTAAAGGAAGTCTCCACTACACTTATTTTGGGAAGTTGCGGAACCCGTTTTAAGCCTTGCCTATAATTGCATAAAGCAAGGCGAAGGACTCCATGTCTGGTAGTGCACCAAAGGTATGGATTAGGGGACAAGGGTAAGGGTGAAGTAGTGCAAAGTACCCCCCCCCCCCCCCGCCCGCGTCTAGTGGCCTCTACTCAGATATTGCGAGTTCATTGCCGAAAGACAATACCAAACAATCTTCCGTTTTAAACCCTAAGATGCAAGTTAATAGGCGGGTTGTTAATAGAATACTATGCAAATAGTGTCTAGTTGTTGTGGCATGTGTTTAATTCCGTATTCCAAGAGCCTGATGCGGTTGTCCATTGTTAACTTATTAAGCGTGAAACACGAAATTTGCAGGTCTTTGTTAAAGCATATTATATGTGTGAGACGCATGCAAGCACTCGTACGAATAATTAAAAGTTATTCCTTAACGTTTATTTTAATTTGAATTGTCGAATTGTTGTTACAATATACATGCGAATTACATAGAAAGTCGAATTTCTAAACAAGCATGCAAAAAGGGGGTTTAGAATTGAGACGTTGGCCTCAACATACCTCGCAACACGATGTCGATGACCAAGTATGTAGCTTCGGACCCATGGAACCCTTGTCGAACCTTTAGAACCCTTGAAAACCTCCTAGATCTGAAGTAAAAGTGTTTAATGTGTTTTTCTGTGTTTGAAATGTGTTTTTATGTGTTTGGTGAGAGAGTATGAGAGTGAGAGAGAGTTGGACGAGTGAGAGAGAGAGGGAGAGAGAGAGAGAGAGAGAGAGAGAAGAGAGAGAGTCATCTAAAGCTTTGAAAGTTGGAAAAAGTCCTTTGAAATGAAATGAAGGATCCCCTATTTATAGTCAAGGGTCGAAATCGGCGAAAAGAGGGAGGTTTGGGCGTAATTACGCCCAGCCCTGCAGATTTTGGTCGATTTGTCTTGCCTCGATAGCGAGATTGTGATGAAATAATCGAAATATAATCGTATAAAATATATGCATGATTTTATACAATTGAAGCTGATTTTTATTGCGATCTTCGGGATATTAGCGGATTCCGCTTACCTCGAATGTGAGATTTGTAATGAAATAATCGAGATAAAATCATATAAAATATACGCATGATTTTATATGATTTCAACTGATTTATTTCGATGCTCGGGATATTTGGCTTCCTCGGGAAGCTTGTCTCGAGGAAATATCCCGGGATGGCCCGCTTTGCTCGGTTTTGCGTTTTTGCTTAAGAAATTCGTAAATATTAAACCATAAATAAAAAAATTATGGAAAAATATGCAAAATTCTTGTGAAAATAGTGTGTTGTGTTAAAATATTTTGGAATTATTTTTATAATTTAATTAATTATGCAAAATAATTAAATTGGCTGAAAATTCCGAAAATTGCCTAAAACGCTTAGAAAAATTCTGAAAAATTCTGAAAAATTCTAGAAAAATGTTTAAAAATAAGTGAAATTTATTTGAAAATAAAACTTACTTTTTGAGGTGCTAAATACCTGGAAGAGGTGTTCGGTGTAAGGGAATTTGCCTTTTTTAGGGTCCTAGCTCTCTCGATTTGACTTGTGTGTTACGAGGGGTGTCTTATCATTGARCGTTTTAGGCTAGGTACAAATGTAGGTATCTACAACTACGAATGAGATTTGAGCAACTCATTTTCCGTTTGACTTCCGAGCGTGATAGGTTCTATCTTTGAAAATCACAATCTCTTTGGGACTTGAGCATGAAGCTTGATTCCTAGGAATTCTTTTGATGGCAAGCTTTGTATTAAGCCATTTGATCTATTCTTAGAGGAGAGCCTTTGGCCAAGKCGGGCGTAGCTAGGTTGATGATAAGAGACCTTGCTTGGTGCTTTTTGGTTGATTTTGAACCTTGTGAGTGTGTGATTCCTTTAGAGCCAAGTAAGCACAAAATGTCTAAAATCAACAAAAATTGAGCGCTTGCACTAGAGTCCTAATTTTTCTATTTGCTTATGACTTTCCCAATTAGGCTTAGACCGAACTACCCAAGGTGTGATAAGGCATTCATTTCGGGTTTGGGGTTAAATTAATATTCCCTTTTTCATTTGCTATTTTTCTTTATTTTTCCATATATGTATTTGGGATTTATTTTGGGTTTACATGTGCATTGCAACCCCTTGATCTTCCACTCTTTTGTTAGCCTCGCTACGTGCCTCTAAGACAAATTTCATATGTTTTGACCTTTAGAAAACATGTGGTGTGTGGTTAGTTGTTTGTAAAAAGGCTAAGCTTATAAAGCCTCAAGAGTTGTAAATTTTGTAAGCGAAATGCATTAGTAATGCAAGTAAAGTTAAAGTAAATTCCCAATTGCAAGAAAAAAATGAAAAAAAAGAGAAAAAGCACAAAAAGGGAAGTTAATGTCAAAGTTTAAGTTTGGCAAAGTGTGAAATGGGAGAAAGCAAACAAGTGCAAAATGAGCTTGCCTCCCAAGTGTTTGTTGATGTGAATTGGGGCACTTTTTCCCAAAGTTTTGGTTTGATGTAAACTCCACTTGCTGGGATTACCACCACAAGATAAATGAATTTGTCCACACCTACCTATTGCCAACATTACAACCCAAAAAGCCCTTTGACTTTGGGATTTGAGTCGGAAATGGTGGAGGGAGTCACAAGTTTCATTTGTCATTTTAGATGTCTAAGTGCAATGTACCTCTACATAATGTTAGTACTCTTGATCTTTCTTTGAGTGCTTTCTTTGGAATATGAGTTGTCACCAAGCATGGTTCGACTTGAAGCTAAGGAAGGTAGCTTTAGAGAGAGGAAAAGAGTGGATTGACTTGATTTCATGCAAGCTTTGCTAAGTTGCATACACTTTGTGATACTTCTTTGATGCTTGCTTGACTCTTAGTTAGGGGGAAATCCTTTATGCTCATTAGCGTCCCCTAAGTCCTATAAAAAATTTCTAAGAAACACTTTGATTTTTCTATCCACACTTTCACTTACTTTTTGTTTCTCCACTTGTGTTTCCTTTTGTGTTTTTTAAAACCTTTTCCTTTGTTTGCTTTATTTATGGAGTTGTGGGTTTTCTCTTTAGAAACCCTAACGAGACAAACCTCGTCCTCCTAGGTGACTTGGGGGTTTAAAGGGTTTGTCACTTGTGCCAAAAGTGATCGTGATTCCTATGAAAGTGAGTTAGTGTATAGTTTTCTTTCTTTCTTTTATTTTTTTGGTTTTGCTTTGCTCAAGGACGRGCAAAGGTCATAGTTGGGGGGAGTTTGATGAGGGCCAAAAGTGGTCACATTTAGGTCCTTATTCCTCTCGTGGCCTTTTTATGTATTTRCGAAATCGTTTTACTAGGTTCTCGGCTAGATTTTCTTTCTATAGTTTAGTAGAGTTTTATCGGTTTTCAATGGTTTTCATTGGCTTTTAGTGGACATCCTTCACTTCAGCTAGATCGTGATTCAAGTTTCCATGAATTCGTTTTGCAATAGTTGTGCTTAAAGTGTCGTTTTTGTGCTCTGACCTCTTCTTCGAGCCATATCTTTCTGAATGTTTTGATTTTGTAMGTGAGACATGTCCATTGAAAAGTAGATTCTGAGATCTTTTCAACGGTATGTCATAAGCTACAATCCGAGCTCCGAGGCAAAAGTTAAGGCCAATCAAAGTTAGTGATCAAGGAGCGTTAACCAAGGTTGAAAAGTTAGAAATCCTGGATCGAACAGAGTTTGGAGCGCCCGCTCAGTTGTTCGTCCAGYAACCATTAGAAGGCAGAAGGTTTAGAGTGCCGGCTCTTYGCCTGAAGCGCCCGCTTAGACCCCTCAACGCCCGCTCACCTGCTTCTTCCAATTTTCGCCAAAAGTTAAAAACCTTGGAGTGGCCGCTCACCCCAACTGAGCACCCATTCACCTCTTCGCGCAGAAATTCTCCAGAAGGTAGAAAGGTTGGAGCTCCCGCTCAACTCCCTTTGACCAGGCGTTAAATTTTTGCTACAGTTGACTTTTAGGTGTACATATGTAATTATTTGTAACATGTGATCTTTTAGTAATGGCAAACTTGTAATTATAGGAGAAACTTGTTAGAGAGTGATGTATATATTTTTTGAAGAGAAAACAATTAGTAATAAGTAGAGTAAGTAGCAAGTAGTAAGAATAAATTTTAGAATTTTTCTCTTTCATTTAGCAACTTCATCTACTTCAATTGTCAAAAACCGCATTAATGGAATTTCAAGGTCTATAGTTTTCTTTGTATCTTGCTCGTTTCTTGTCCGTTTTCTTCATGCCTTATATTGATTTTATTAGCCTCTTCATTGTAAGTTGATTCATACCATTTAATTTCAGTTTTGAGCATGTTTTAGTTAGTTATGATGCAAATTTCGTTTGGTAACTTTTTATGGGTTTTCTTCTTTTACTTCTATTGTTATTTTTACATGTTTTGGTTTACTTTTTGAGTAGTTTTGTTCAGATTTGAAGAACTTCTATTAAACCCTTTTTCTTGAAGTTAGAACTTGTAATTCCATGGCTTATACTTTGTTTTCTTGATTTCAATATGTTGTTTTCATGTTTTCAATCATGATTTGTGAGTAGATTACTAGCCTAGGTAGCTCGGGAACCCAATCTTGAGTAGACAATACTAAAGTGAAGTTTAGATCACAATGCACCATCKATTTCCCCAAATTTGTTGTGAGAGATTATTCAAGACAATCCATTGAAGGGGTTAGATGATTGAATTGGGTTACTTGCTTAATACTTTTTGACTTAGTCTTGTTAGAGTGAGGAGGGGACTCCGATCTTGAAATTGACTTTGGATGATTGAATGACTTAGGAAATGACTTCAATCACTTTCCTAAGCTCACTTTCCTAAGCTAGGGTTGCAAATACAAGTAATTGGATTGAGGGCATTTGTTGATTAGCATTGATTGTAACGTGATTGGGTGACCTAGTAAACCTAGGTGCTTTGGAATTTGAATTTTCACAAGTTTTAAGTCTTTAAATCTCAAGTAGTTTTAGTTAAATCCAATTTCCATTTTGTTCACAAACCCTAAATCAAATGAGCTGAAAACTCAAATGAGACTAGCCTCTTTGTGGTTTGACCCTTTGCTTATCACTACACTAGTGTAGAGATTGGTTGAGGCTTTATAAATTGTGTTTACTTGGCAACCTTTCGTGGTTAGAAATTCAACGACCCACTTAGGGCTCCCATCAGCAGTAGTGTAATGCCCTTTAGAAACCTTTCTCTTYCARTACTTAATATTGCGCTCCGACAAAGCATGATCCTCGTCTGCATCTAATAAAGATGGGGACACACTAGCTAACACATTCCTCACAAGTAGCTTTGAGTCGCCAAGATGACCCCAAAGAATAGCAGAGGTGATACTCTCTCTTCTATTATGTCTACCCGACAGCCGAAGAACACTCACGATTACTCCTCGAGAAAAGGTTTAAGCAGTACAAAGGAGGCAAAAAGGATATATGTATTATTATATCTGAATTTGATTTGATTATTATTAATTAGTATTATTATCTATTATTCATTATTATATTATATTAATATATTAATTATTATTTAACATTTATTATATTATATTATATTATATTATATTATTATATATATTATATTATATTATATTAATTATTATTATATTATATTATTAATTTTAGTATTATATTATATTTATATTTATATTAATTATATATATATATATATATTGTATTGTATTAATATATATTTGATATATATTATATTATATTATATTATTATATTATATTATATTATATTATATTTATATAATATATATTATATTATATTAATATTATAATTATATATATATATTATATTATTATTATATTATTCTATTATATTTATTAATATATTATATTAATTATAATCGATATCTACTTTTATATCTTTTTTGTGAATTTGTTTTAATTTTTTTTTTTCTATTTTATTTGCTTAATTATTTATATTATATTATATTATATTATATTATATTATATTATATTATATTATATTATATTATATTATATTATATTATATTATATTATATTATATTATACTTCCTCCGTAACAAAAAAACGCAACAAACTCCGTTTTTGGAAATTTCAAAATAAACGCAACAAAATTTTTGTTTCCATTTATAGTAAAAAAAAACACTCGAATTTACCAAACCACCCTTATTATTATTGTGTTAGTGTCATGTTAATTTCAATCTTATTCCTTAATTGTTCATTACCCATTCTGATCATCAATTCATTACTCCCTCCCTATTTTAATTACTCCCACCAAACCATTGGGCCCTCTCAACCCTAAAAATCATTCGACCCTTCATTTTCCCCCTTTTTGGTTCATCTTCATCGTGTTCTTCCTGATTTTTCCAAAACCCTATCCCAAGATCTTGCTTTCTTCTGTAATTCTTCGTCGTTTTTCTTCTGAATCCCTTCCCACTTTGAATGAGAGTCTTGTGATTCCTTTGATTGCTTTGTTTTCGTTAACGTGTTGGCTAAATCTGAGTCCCTTTTTCAATTGTTCATTCGCAAAGGTTGTTTTTCGAAATCCCAAATGTTGGATCTTAAACCCTTGTATGATCCTATGTTACCTGATGATCCTATTGAGGATGTTTTGTTCGTCAACCATCTCATGGAAGCAATCGAAAGGGGTGATGAGTATCCATGGAGGTTGTACTCGTCTGGTGACAGGAAGAAGAAGTTGTCTCATTGGGAGTTTAACGCTTTGGGTAAGGTTTTAAAGAAGCTTGATGACTCTGATGAMTGTTATAGGATGTATAAGAAGAACTTGTTGGCTGGGATTGGGGGGGAAAAGCCAAGGGTCAGGTTTGTGGGTGAAGGTTCTAAGGGTAATGGGATTYTCAGTGATAGTGAGAGTGAGACTGAAAGTGAGAGTGAAAGTGAGGAGGATGATCCAAGGATGAGCAAGGGAGTGGACATAATTGACGCTTTTGAGAGGCAAAATTTACTTGGTTCAAAGGGGAAGGAAGTCATAGTCCTTAGTGATGATGAAGAAGGTAAGGTAAAGCAGGAAGTTGAGGGTGTTGAAGTAGGTGGTGATTTCGTTGAGATTTCAGAGAGGAACTGCAAAGGGAAGGGGAGGGTGGCTCCTGACTACGTGGATGCCATTGCCGATGTTGGTGGTCATCCCTTAGTGAWCGTGGAGGAGGGGAAGCGGTTAATAGTGTGTGGCTTGGTGTTCGATCCAGCAGGCTACATGGCTAGCCCACCTAAGGCCAAAAAGCCAAAGACATGATAAGAATTTATTACAGAGTATTTCAGGATAAGAATTGCAAACAAGTAAAATGAAGTTTTTTTTTTACTAACCATCCATAGTTACACAATAAACAACATTCTTAATGTACTAAATGACATGACACAAAAACATCATTCTTAATTACTTTCTGCTTAATTACACAAAAACTTGATTTACATGTCATACAAAAAGTTAATATGTGAAACATAATTAAACTGTCAGTACACCCAAAAGCTTTCCATAACACATAACCTTCCCAATAAACTCCAAAAASACAACTGAAAGAGGGTTATGTGTGGCAGTSTTACCTTTGCCCAATSTGAAAATCACTCATCAATGTAGACTTCTTCACCATTGTCTTCAGGTTRCATGTCCCCATCATAATATGTGACAAACCTCTCATTTAGGTATTCAACTGATTCATCCACAATTTTCTYATCAACCAACACATTCTGAGGAAGTGTTCCCATCCTTTCCATCCTTGCCTTTCCATTGTGTGGCAACTTATAATTATTCCCACCCTTGACCTTCAGAATTTCTATCATGACATATTGAAGTTGTAACCAACAAAACTTGATTAAATGTGTGTCATAAAATGCATAAGCTTCCTCTACTTTCTCTATAAGCTCATCAATGTTTTTTGGAAATGATTGATATTGGATAGATTGAAAACCATTGAAAAGCCCCAAGTCTAGTACATTAAGGTCAGGAGACTGAGGTGGTTGGAATGTTAATTGAATGTTGAACCCATTTGCACTTGCAGCCTGCCTAAACTCTTCATCTTCTCCTCTGATGTGTGGCCTGGCATTGTCTTGCTGTATGTAAATGTCCTTTGACAGCCCTGCAGACCATTGAGCAATTATTCCTGGGATGACCTTATCTATTAGCATACGCCTGACCACTGTTTGATTCACATTCTGCACTGCCTTGGTCTCCATTGTACCTTTGACTCTGTTCTTAGATGTTTTTTTAGCCCTCTCATACTCAACAAAAGGATAAATTCCGTACTTACCATCATGAATTTCTACACCATTTTCATCATATAGTGGTCTACCTATTACTCSCATGAACATTACTTTAATTTTGTACCTTTTGCTTTGTTGACATCTGTAAGGATTGTCCTCTTTTGGTAGGAGTATGAATCTTCTTTTCTCTGGGTTTAAATAAAACCACTTTTCATCTATGTGAATGACATTTTGCATATCATGAAATTTAGCAAACTGACCTTTGTTGCTTYGGWGGATGTGTTTCAACACCCACTTCATTCTCTCCAATTTGTGATCCTCTYTGACTGCTGGATGGTTTGTACTTGAGTGACGCCTGAGCTGCCCCTTTTTCAACAGCCTATGAACCACTGTGTGAGGGACTTTCAAGGCACCAGCAAATGCCCTAATAGTTGTCCTAAGATGGAGTGGTACACGRTGGAGGAAKTCCTCCTCATACTCTTTGGYTTTCCTTCCAACAARACCCTTCTTTTTTGGTCTGACATCGATTACTTCCCCTAAATTTTTCTGCCTTTGTATGTCTTTGAAAATTCTTGATATTGTGGATCTATGGACCCCAATTGTGTTTGCTAACTTTGTTTGAAACCCTCTTGGAACTGAATTTGCCTTTAAATGTTGAAGTAATTGATGAACCACATGATTTTTTTCCTTGAGAGTAAGATTACCTTTTCTTGTGCTTGAAAATATCCCTAWATGCATTTGTTGTGGTTGTTGTTGTTCTTCTTGCTGTTCTGTTTCAGATAAAGGAGGAGGATTAACCTCACTCTCTGGCAGCAGTCTTGCTTCGGCCAACAGAACATCTGCACTGTAGYAATCACCATCGGCATCTTCGTCTGCCATTTTTTTGGATTTTGTTAACTGTTGTAACTAATGAATTAGGGGTAATTAATGAGTAATTAGTGTTGTGTGTGCAGTGATTATGTAAAGTGATATTTTGCTAACT
>SNQN01000526.1:90544-106105 GCA_008642245.1 Bassia scoparia
ACTTACCAATAGCAGCCAAAATTGCCACACGACAGTACAGTTAAGAATGTCCAGACCACCTTTCTTCTATATGGAAACGAAATAGAATACCACAAAGACAATTGAGTGAAGGTGCCTGAATGATAGCCTCATCCCACAAAAGCTAGTTACTGGGCAGCGGCCAACATTTGTTCAAAACAACACACTTTGGGGATAAAAAAATTGATGCCAGATAGGTATGCAGGGTAAACAGACAACGAAATTGAATCAACTGAGTTCTCCCGCTAGTAAAAAGATATATAGCTCGACAGAGGCATAAGATGAAATATACTAGTGCAAGGTAATTTTGAAACATCAAAGGACTGGCAGTACAAACCCCCTGATGGACAATTTCCTGCATATTGACTATCGCCGAAACATGAGTTGGGCAAGGTTCTCGTAAGGTTCTGGCTCTGGAATGTATCTTAGCTCTTTTTTCACGGTAACATCCTGTTAATCCGCATTTAGCGGGGATCCAGATTTTGAAGGCCAGTTATCAATTGGACAGCCAGCAAAGCAGCAGCCACGGCCTTTGCTGATCATTGTTTGGGTAACATATACATGAACACGAATATATGGAACACTCTGAATTGGCCCACAAGGCCAGAAGCAGCAGAACAAGGTAGCCAACACCTGAGTAGAAAGAAATGGAATTTTGTCCATGAACAGAAACATGATCAAATCACATACAAAATCAAGGCTGAATCTTCAGATCAAAAGCTTAGACATGATAAGAATGGAAATTATAACTCCTGCTTGATAATGAGACATAAGGAATGCAGCTATAGTCTCGACAAATATTCCATACATAGACACATGATAACAAGGAGACAATAACGAGGTACCCCTCTATGGTGTAGAGCACCCTCTGTATTCCTCGGACAGAAACTTATCAGACCAATTAACTCGTAACGGGGAGCAGAGAAGAAGGAGAAGTACATCAAGCCATAAGAAAGACACTGTACTAAATAGAATAGGAAATCTGAAGGCCGTACGCCATGTACTGATCAACGACTCCAACTGACAACTGAGTCATAGGCTTTCCTGATATAGAGCCCCTCTAACAATACATGAGAGCAGTCATGGAGAATTGAGACATGTTCTTACCAGACTTTAGCTAACAATTATCGGTTGAATGATAGACAATGAAATAATTATTGGATGATGTCTGCTTTCTATCAATGAAGTCAGATTTGGTTAAGAGAAACTATACTAGGCCAAGACCATTTTTAAAACTACTCGATCTTATTAGTGATGCATTTATAAAAGAGGCACATTGCAGCAGGAACTATTGAGTTGAGCAAAATCATCAAAGATATAAATACAAGGATGAGCCAAGGATTCGACAGAGGATAATTGTAAGGACGTGGGCCGAGCCGCCCTCGCGCATCTTCGCTTTTCCAGACAAAAATGGGTGAACCGGATGAGCGTATAGCGGCGCCGCGGCTTGGTTACATCGAGTGCTTGCGTGAGGCTTTGAGCGAACGGAAACCGCGCACTAGTCTGAAGTGCGTTGGGGTATGTTGTCGCGTAAGGGGAGTCGCAACCGTGTGCCTATCAAAAGGTATTCACGGACGCACACCGAACGTATGGTGCCGAGAAATTTAATGGCCCACATTATGATGTACAACAGGTCAAAACGCAGTTTCGTGGGTTCGGGGGACATGTCAGAATCAGATCGTAACCACAATTCGCTCCGCATGTCGACGGCTCTACTCGGTCCTCATTGCAATCATTCGATTCATGAACGATTTAATTAGCAAATGAAGCAATAAGCTTTACAATTAGCTATCCGAGGATAGCGTCATGCACTACCCTAGAAAGATTACATTTAATCGGAAAGTGTGTTTCTATAATAATGCACAGAGACAGCTTTATTGCCTAGAAATTGCTCGATCCACTTATGCATTAATAAGTTTAAAACGGTGTGCCGGCTCCATAAAAACGGTTGTGCTCATATGTATTATTTTTACCCCTTGCTTATAAGAGTGGATCTCATAAAATTCCCGGTCTTTAATTTAGTCAAAAATACAAATGATACAACAATGACATGCGACAGTATAAAACATGAGATTCAAAACATGTATGCAAACCCAATACTTACTCTAATCTGCAAACAAACAAAAGTTAGTTCGTAATAAAAAACGAGCGACTACGAATCTTCCGCCTTGATCGCTATATACAAGTAAAGAAGACAATAGCAGATAATCAGATAGTTAGTTCGTAATAAAAGACGAGCGAGTGAAAGTAGATCTCCGCCTTGAATCGCCATCTACCAGGATTAGAATCGTTAGTAGTGGCAAGTGTAATAAATAATCGAATAATGAAATAAAAAAGAATGAAACATGGAAAACCGTAAACAGAATTAGATGAAACATCTACCATATTTACATGGTAATGCCAAGTCAGATAGTGAGGTTTCTACATGTGTATGTTAATTATGATATCGTTGGTAACGCGCTCGTATAGTAATTAATTAGATTGAAAAGGAGTAAGTATTAAGTGGCGAGTATCTATGAAAATAAACCTTGTTTTATTGCTTGTTGGAAATCGAGCACACGAAACTCATGCGTTTGAACTCAGAACGAATGGTGTTTAAGAGATATTTGAGAAGGTGAGAGAAGAAACGCAGTTAAAGGACAGAGAAGAGAGAGATAGACGGTGTGTCTTCGGAATGAGCAAGGCCAGGCAGTATTTTATAAGGCAGAGGGGATAACGAGGGAAAAATCCCGTCATAATACGTCAGGTGCCTGCGATATAGCAGGGGGGTGTGATATATACGCCAGGCACTTCTGGTATGATATTTTTCTAGATAACTCGAAATATTTGATTCCTTTCCGATTTTATTTGTGTATTGTGTCAATGATTCGACGCACCTAACATAGACAGCCCTTGCTTTCTTACTCTAATGTAAGGAGTTCTGAGATGTGTCTTAGAGGTCACGTTCCGAGTATTTTTTGTGGTGATTTTGTATTTATTTATGGCTATTTCATTGCGTTATAAAACTGTATAAAAATTCTAAGAAAAATCTAGAATAATCAGAAAAACTAATCTGAAAATATGGTGATGTTCCTCAGAAAAGTGAAGAGTGTGATCGAAAAGCTGGAAATTAATGGATGAACAAATCCCATAATACAGACATATTTGAAAAATGCTAAAATAGAAAAGAAGAAACCTAAAATAGAAAATAGATTTAAAAGAACAATGTTCCGCTCGTCCAGTTTATATTTGTCCTTTGCTTCATATGATAGTTCCTGAGTATTGACCCGACGAATTGTTCACTTTGTGAGTTGAATAAGCATATTTTTCTAAGTGACCATTCAAGTGAGACGCGGTATCATGATTCAATCACTGATAGGAACTCTTTGGGAGACATTTTAGAAGTGTGTACAGAAGCCCACATGTTGACTCGAGGTCTGAAGAGACGGATAGTCCTTGTAAGTATGACGAATAGTCCAAAGTATTTACAAGATATCGGACGACGAGGCAATCAAGACGTTCTGCGATCCCTAAAGGTATCTCAATTCGCGGTACGTGTCTTTGGGACCTTACATTTAACTAGACAGTGTGCACAAAGGTATAGTTTTTACCTTTACAACATGAATCATGCAGAATAGCTGATATGGGAAGGCGCCCATGCGGTGTTAATGATCCTTGCTGCGACGCGCCTTGGATTCGGGTGGTTTTCGCCCTTAGAGCACTACATGACTTACAGATGAATCAAACGAGATGGCGGATTTCAGGGAAAAATTGAATGATGTGCAACTCGTCGGAAATGGCTGATGCTTCAGGATCTTCCTAAAACGGCTGAACCTAGCTTTTCGGAAGAAGTAATGTATGTTCCGTTGGAAGCGACCTCATTCCTCGGAAAGGTTCCCAGCTAAAGCGGCTTGACCTGGCTTTGCGGGAGAGTATGATGTATAAATGGTCTTCCTACGCAGCGCTGACTAGTTGATTTTTCGGAAGAAGTAATGTAAAGTTCACGTGAAGCGCCTCGTCCTATCGGAAAGTTTCACACCTAGTACACTTTGGCTTTTCGGAAGAATAAGTATGTTACCGTTGGAAGCGCTCGTTCGAATCGAAAGTTCCCACACGAGTGACCTTGGGCTTTTCGGGGAGAGTTGTGATGTAAGAATTCGCCTACAGCGTGACTTTGGCTTTTCGTCAGAAGAAGTGCAGATAATGAAACAATTCGCGTATAGCGATGAATGCCGTTAGTGCGTGAGGAAAATGTCATGGTGTATGCCGGAATTTTCTGGTAAGCGGGAGAATGCCCAAAACAGAATAGAGTGCGCGGGACCTTCTTGGAGCGGGAAGAAGATTCAAAACCGAGATGTATTTGCTTAGAGATTTCTTAAGACGGGGCACCATAAGACCGCGAAAGATGGTTTGCTTGGATGCTGTAGCGGGGAACTGTAGACCGAAGATGCTTGTGGAATTCTGGAGCCGCCAAGATGATACGAGTGTAAGTGCCCCCAAGTTCTTTGTTGGCTTTGCACATGGACACTCTGCTACTACCATTTGATGCTTGTAGCACTTACTGAGAGATTTATTCAGAAGCTTAGTCACATGATGCTGTCGCGTATGGTGTGTGAGTTTCAGCTACACAAGAAGCCTTAGAACTTTTCTAGAGTCGTGTTTGTGTAGATGTATGCTCATGGGTATGCTTCTGCATGGTCTTCCTCACGAGGGCGGTCCACGCATGGCTAACTGGTGAACTCAGGGACGCTGTCGAGCGGAAAGGGCACGATTCAAGGACACTTAGTGAAAACGCTTAGCCTTAGGAAACTACCGGGTTGTATCGGAATTGTATGCCAACCTTGTTGGATGTATGAATGACATTGTGTAATGATTATGATGCATGGTTGCACTGTCTGCCTAGACTTATGTATGAATGTCATGTATGAATGTATATGATCTAAGGCATGTGATCTAGTATGCATTGGGAAGGTACTAACAGTCTCCCTCCAGAAAAAAAACAAAAAAAACAACTACGATGCGTTGAGTCGTAGTGAAAGCACCATGCAAGCGAATACAACAACTGACGTCCCCCGATCTTGTCAAATAGGCTGACTAGGCAAAAATTACAAATACAAAAGATGTGAGTAATAACATTCGAAGATTGAACGGGCGAGATATGAGAGCGTATAATACGCTACAGAGGAGCGAGTATATATCTGCTGCCCTCCTACGTATAGTAGCTCCTTAGAGCGTATATACGCGGTAGTGGATTATCTCACTTATCCAAAAAAATTTAGGAAAGTCCACCAACACGGTCAAGGAGCGACATTTTGTCGTAAGACCAATCATATGCAGGCGTTTTTCTTGAGTGCATGTAGATAAAGTCGTGGAATATTGATATTCATATTTATGCATTGCTGCCCTATAAATACAAAGATTAAAATTATTGGAATACTGTACTCATTCTATTTGCTTAAGAATTATGAATTCAAACATTGCCTGTGAAATTGAAAATTGAGCCTGATTATGGTTGGACTAAATAGTCACCCTCCTTGCAGACCTGACTATGAATACTTTATCAATTTTTGAAAATTACATGGGCTTGAGAAACGCAACGATTTCTTACGTGACATTGGTGTTTTATCCTGGCCACGAGTTCAGAGTTTTGAGGATTTAATTTGACACTATATCCACGAGACACTGGTGTATGATATTATGTGATGTCCTATATGGAAGAAGTGGCCTATAGTTGTATTGTCGTATTGGTTGTCATTACTCTTCCCCGTCAAAAGTCGGAAAATTTTTAGGTCATGCTCTCGTTCCGGTCTGTTGTTTCAGAAGCCGCAACTGCGTAGGTTGGGTTGGTCGTTTGATCTGGTACCTTGGGCTGATAAGTCCTTAACCCAGGTGCCTTATCCTGATTGTATGGCGGGATGATGTTTGCTTCGTCGTGGAACGACTGGAAAGAGATTCTTTAACAATGCTCCATGACTTGTTGCCCTCATATTTTGCAAGTATAATTAAATTCTTTAATTTGTAATTAATGTAGTAATCCCTGTATTTCTATGTGTCACGTAAGTATTATTTTCTTGACAGATATTGGTTGACAGGAAACGCTCTATTCTTGATTTGTCCTTCTTGAGAACATGACAATCGTATAACTAGAAAGCTACTGTGTTGTTATTGAGTTCGCAAAAGTCGTTACTCTGTTCACGTTCGAAAGAACAGTGGGCTTACTGATACCTTCTGCGAGTGGAGAAGCTGTGATCAGGTGGGTTTGTTCCATGGTGGCGTATTCAGAGAATGATACATTTGGGTCTAGCTGGATGACGAGGAGGGCTTGATATGTAGTGGTCTGCGTGGCCCGTATGCACATTCCTAATTTCCTGTCGTCTAATGCGTCAGATGGAGGAACACAGAAGTGCTTCACAAAATCGTTGATACTACTCTCCAGGCCTCCAATCACTCCCATGTAAGCACGTTCGCTTATGCAGCGGTGGGTGGACTTTTTGGGTTGCCCGTCTACTCTACGAGCTGGAGGTATTGGAATTAGGTGTGTCGAGAAGGCTCAAGGGTGTGCTGATGCGAACATTTACAGATCAGGTGGGGTGGGTTCATTTGGTGCGGTGGGAGACTAATAACGGTTGGCGGAGGCATAACAGACCTGTTTGTTTATTTAAACGAGTTAGAATGCATACTTGAACCTGATTTGTAAAGATTAGGTTGATGCTGAACCTGATTTGTAGGAGTAAGCTAGGAGAGATATTTAAGGAATATATTGTGAGACCTGAAAATAACCAATGAATATAAGGTAATTTAAATATGACCTGCTCGTGGTTTTTAAAATAGAAATGAAACAAATTTAAACTCTATCGGGCTTCCATTACGCTGCAATCAGACCGCACCCTATAGCGACAAATCAAATTAGTGATGTACTATACTTGACTTGGCATGGCCAACCCGGGTTTGCAAGCTACGGAATACAATCCATACTGTCCAAGGAGTGCTGATTTCTCACGTTTGCATCAAACCGTAGACTGGAAACCAATGTTGCTCCTGCCCCGTATCTATGGACGTTGAGGCGTGGGAGCCCGCATCTGGGATGTAACCGCTGATATCGAGCCGCAAGCACAACTCCTGGAAGCACCACACTCTGGCTCCTTCCAGAACAACTAAGTATAGCAATGAGATATCTACAGGGGCATCTGGTAAGTTGGAACAGGAGCTACAGGGTGCTTAGCCTAGGCTTGGAATTACTAGACCAACCGTTACCGAACCTAAAACCGACCTGAATAAACGGGTTTGGGTTGGATTTTTGACCCGTTTAATTAAAACGGGTCGACCTGATTTTACCGTTTAACTAACGGGTTAGTTAAGGTCAGAATTCTCAACTCAAAAAACCGCCTAAACCCATTTAATAAACGGTCATTTCAGGACAGGTCACCCGACCCAGACCTGACCAAAATAACCCCTTTATTTTTTAGGGTTTTCAGCCTTTCATGTGTTATTGCCAAATATGAATTACAGCCCAAATAAAAACAAAACCCTAAAAAATGCAATGAATTGCTCATAGCCGTTTGCGCGTTTGTCTTTTGACTCTTTATTCAACTTAATCAGCTAATATGCCTAATATCTCTCTCTTCTCTCTCTCTCTCTCTCTCTTCTCTCTTATCTCTATTACACTCACTGCCTTTTTTCACTCATAGGCTTTCACAGCCGTTTCAAATTCTTTCCAATTTCAATTCCCCTTTTTTTCCAGAATTCTCTTTCTCTTACAATCTAATTCTCAAATCATATTTCCATCTTCCTTTAATCATCTTTCTTTCTCCAGAATTGCGATTTTGTTCAATCTAAACCTAAGGTAGGTCTTGCAATTTTGTTCGAATTTTTTTTTTTGTTTAAAAATTTGCATGAATCTGTTTGATTCTTGGGGAATTTTGGCTCCATCTACAGTTCTTGTGTTATATTTTTACTCTCTTTTTTGCATGAATCAATTTGATTTTAGTATAATCTGACTTATGTGGTCGCTCTTGTTCATGTACATATAATCTGATTTTAGTTTGAACTTCTGCTCTTATTTTGATCTTCGGCTATCTACTGCTGCTCTGTGTCCTTTTACTCTTATTTTGTTGCAATAAATCTGATTATGAATTATCTATTTAATTCCCAGCCCTAAATATGGATATTCAGCTCAGAATATTTGTTTGATTAGAATAATGCACACATGTCAGTAATTGCTTGATTAGAATCTTTGTTTGATTAGAATAATGCACACATTTCAGTCATTGCTTTCCTTATGAATTATTTGTTTGATTAGAATATGAATTATCTGAAATTATGCATCATTTTAGTCATTGCTTGATTAGAATATGATTATCTGTTGAAATGACTTATGACTTATGCAATAAGTTCTGAAATTACTTCTTATTTTATAGCAAATATGGAACCTCAAATGGAGGAATTATGCGGCCAAGTAATAAGTATGAAGGTTGATGAAGTGAAGACACTCCGTCTCCAGGTCCATCGCCATCACCTTCTCCATCTCCAAAGTCCCCGACTACTCCATTCCAAATTCTAAGTATTTATTTTAGGACAGTAGCTTTAATTTGCAAACTTTATTTCGTTGATTTTGGACCATTGTTAATTTGTTATTAAAGGCCCTTTGTTTTTGGCCATATTTGAACTTTTATATGTGATTGAGGTTTATGGCACTTTGATGCTATGTTAAAACTTTGATGCAATGAGTCTATGTTGAAAGACTTGAATGTATTTTGGAGTGGAAGTTTTACAGATTAGCAGATTGCAAAGTCAAAAGTCAACTCAATTTTTCTTTTTAATTTAAGCAAAATTAAATAGCAGGTCAATAATAGATCAGGTTCAGGTCAACCTAATCTGTTACAAATCAGGTTCAGGTCAACCTAATCTGTTACAAATCAGGTTCAGGTTGCAATTTCTAACTCGTTTAATAAACAAATCAGGTTCGGGTTTAGGGTCCGCCAACCCGTTTATAGTCGACCCGAACCTGAACCTGACCTAACCTGATCTGTTAAGCACCCCTAGCTTAGCCACCAAAGTAGCGAGAGTAGCATCGTTGTAAGGAGCAAGACCCGAGGACAGAGAACCAAAACAACAGCAGTGTAATGACCGTCAGAAATCTTTCTCTTACACTGCTTAATGTAGCCCTTAGACAAAACAAAACCCGCATCATCATCCAATAAAGAAGGAGATACACTATCCAACATATCTCGCATAAGTTGCTCAACACCACCAGGAACACCCCAAAAACGAATAGTAGAGGTGATACTCTTTTCCTGATGATGGCGCCGAACAGTCGAAGAACACTCCCAACTACTCCTCGGAGAAAACAATTTTAGGACACAAAAATGCATTACAAGCAAGTGAACCTAACAAGATAAGTCAACCGGATTGGGAATCACCTTATCAAGCATTTCTTTAAGGACTCTAGAAAAACCCAAACGACACTTGGGAGGGATGGATTTCACGATGCATACCGCTTGGAAAGGAACCGATTAAGGAGAGCAACATCAAAAGAAAGAAGATGCTCATGAGACGAACCACGAACAAGATTAGGGTTCTCTGAAGAAGGATCGGGCAGTTTAGTGAAACCATGAAGAGTAAAACGAACAACTCCATCCCCGAAATCAGGTGGGGGCACAAAAGAAGAGTCATGCTCATGCCGACACCTAGTACGAAGAGTGTGCATCTTGATACAAATAACACAAAGCCAAATGCCCATACGACGGAAAGTTGTTTTAGCCCTCGTGTAAATATCCTAACTAGAAGAAAGAGAGTTGCAAGTGGCCTCACGCGCACCCTCACAACAATGTCTGTGACGAAGATGTGTGAGCAAGGAGGTTTTAACAAGCCCATTTCACCCGCCGTCATGACACCCGTTAAGACCCACAAACAGACAATGAAAGCTAATCTGAGGCGGCATGAAAAAGATATAATAGAAGGGAAATGGACAAAAAGTCCTAACCACAATTGTCCAAAGGTAAAGGTAAAGGCAGCAAGTCAATTGTYAAGGCACAAAGAATTACACGACCAAAGCATGCAAGAGACCCCAYTAGAAGTCGAACCAAAAAGAAAACTAAAACCGAGCACCAACCACACGCTGCCCAGACCCAAGAACGGCCCCAAAACTGTCCAAACTACAGCACCACAAACCAGCCCAAACACCTACCCACACACCACTGGTGAGCCTGTAACACCCCAATAATTCTCCCTTTTTCATGTGAAATATTTAATTGAAGATACGAAGAACTATTGACATGTTATCGCCAAGGAAAATACCCAAGAAGATCTTACGTGTGCTTGCAGAAGCTAGAAAGCCCAGTCTCTCGGACAATTAACATGGAGGTTCGAGACGAGACCTCGTCAAAATAATCTCAAACTTCCCAAAATCAAAAGTTTCTCTATAATAAAACCATCATCCAAATACCAGCGTGCAAACTCAAGTCAAAAGAATTCTTATCTGACACTCCAAATGATCACTCACCGAAAGCAACAACACGTAGATCACCCTGCTCATCCTTGACAAAACCATAAGAATGATCTCCGAATAACCTCACCGAGATAATAAACTTAAACCAAGCGAAGGATGACCAAATCAAAAGTGTTCTTCTTTTCTTCATGAATCCGTCTATTGATATTATCCACATCCATAATTCATAGAGGCGAACATCATTCCCGAGCTTTTATATTATATGTTTTCCTCCATTCTCTTGCATATATCGAAGGTTTTTGCCTTTGAAGGCCCTTTTACAATTTGTTTGTTTGGTATTGAGTAAGTTTAGTTGCTTCTATTTATTTGAGTATTCGGCTTTTTGCCAAACATACGGATTATCAAAGTAGCAATTACTAGAGTGAGCAACGCAAGGAGTGTACATGCTCACTCTTTTGCCATAACTTTATGCTACACGCTCGCGAATCGTGCGATGCCTGAGTGAAATACTACAAGCATTCTCTATTTGATATTCAATGCTGTGATCACAGAGTCAGATATGCCCCTGAATAATGGCGATTTCTATGCTCAAACCTATCGATTTCCGATCGATCACACCCGAATCCATCGAATCAGCCCATTCTGATATGGCTTAAATTAGCTTTAATGTATGGCATATTGTAATTTTAGCAAGCTTGTTTAATTAGATATCTTTTTCGGATTGTTTAACGGACTTAGTAATGCCTAATTTTCATGATTCTATTATTTACTCCTAATGTGTGTCCTGCTATCACACCATACTGTACGAAATATTACTCCTCAACTTCTCTTTCGATCATACTTAATGCAACATAACTCACTATTTTTGAGTCTCATCAATAAAATCAATCATTTCATCAGTCATTGCAACCCTATTGGGAATTAATACTTTCTTAAATCAATTCCTATTCTTTCAATTATTCATACTTTTATTATTGCTACTTAATTTTTTACTATTAATTTTATTTCACATTTTAAGCCTTTATATTTTGATTTTATTATTCTTGCTTTATTATGTTTCTCCATTTATAATCATCATGTCTTTAGTGTAATTATGCAAAGTGCTGTATGCTATTTCTTAGATTATTGGGGATCTATAGCTAAGATAGTTGATTATTAATTGGTTGTGCAATTATGGTTTGGCTTTTAATTATTCTATTTGATTTGTCTCATTGTTATCAATTAGGTAGCTGCCACACTTATTGCGTAATTGATTATTTGAGTTATCTAGAATCTACGATTGAAACTGTTAAACAAGATCTACATCAATAGATTTAAACAATTTCCTAGGTCGAAAGATACGTTTAGGTAAGTTACTTGTTTATTGATTGAGAGACTTTATCTGTTTTGATTATGCCATCCTATGAATTGTTGATTGCCAAATCGTTTCATTACTGACATAATTGCCTAGCTCTGATTTTTTATCATTGTTAATCTTCGCGATATTCTATCATTTAGTTTAAGTAGTTCAAATTAAAAACACATTTTTGCTGTATTGATGCTTTTATTCAATTATCAGTGTTGTGTTTCCTAGTGATACTATCCTGTTAACCTATGCGGTTATTATAATAGTATTTTTATAGGTACCGACAAGTGGTCAGATGCAGAACTAAAGCAAGAAGCACGAACCAGAGGATCACCCGCTGTCACTTAAAGCCAATAAAGATGATCTCCGTAATACAACCTAAGCTGAGGGAGTAATAGACTAAATCCAACGGCGAAAGGTTTGGGGCAACAAAGATGTAACTTAACGTAACAATGACCGAACAATCAACCATATTGAAGGCATTGAAAATCCCACATAACAACATAGAGAGGCAACATCATCTCCACGAGGCTAACTAGACAATTAACGACATTGAAGATAGCCTCACCATGCGCCGAGACACAACACCAAATTGGAGACCCCTTAGGTGCAACGCAAACTCGACTACCAAAGGACCAACCTAAACAAGAGCCTCCAAAAGTCCCACAACAATGCGCGAATACCACCGTAGGCCTTTGCCACGGGTAAGTGGCAGCCATTACACATATTATGCCCCCTAATACAGCACGGGTTTACCAGCAAAGAACAAATTAACACCAGTGCATAGCATCACCAACTCATTAGTGATGTAACCAGCAGCAACGCTAACAATCAAGAGTGCTGAGCACGCAAACCATTTCTCCCACAGGAGTGTACCATGCGGAAAACTCTTAACTTTTTACCAAACAACTATATAGTATAGCAATGAGATATCTACAGCATCTGGTAAGTTGGAAAGGCTACAGGTTGCTTGACAGCTTGGATTACTTACCAACCCGTTTTACCGAACTAAAAACCGACCTGAAATAAACGGGTTGGGTTGGATTTTTGACCCGTTTAATTAAACGGGTCGACCTGATTTTACCGTTTAACTAAGGGGAAGTTAAGTCAGAATTCTCAACTCAAAAAACCCTAAACCACATTTAATAAAACGGTCATTTCAGGATCAGTCACCCGACCGAGACTTGACCCAAAAAACCCCTTTATTTAGGGTTTCAGCCTTTCATGTTGTTATTGGCCAAATATGAAATTAGCAGCCAAATAAAAACAAAACCCTAAAAATGCATGAATTGCTCATAGCCGTTTGCGCGTTTGTCTCTTTGATCTTTATTCAACTTAATCAGCTTAATATGCCTAATATCCTCTCTCTCTCTCTCTCTCTCCTCTCTCCTCTCTTCTTTACACTCACTGCCTTTTTTTCACTCATAGGCTTCACAGCCGTTTCAAATTCTTTCATTTCAATTCCCCCTTTTTTTCCAGAATTCTCTTTCTCTTACAATCTCATTCTCAATCATATTTCCATCTTCCTTTAATCTCTTTCTTTCTCCGAATTTGCGATTTTGTTCAATCTAAACCTAAATATGTCTTGCAATTTGTGTCGAATTTTTTTTTTTGTTTAAAAATTTGCATGAATCTGTTTGATTCTTGGGTAATTTTGCTCTCCCATCTACGTCTTGTTATATTTTTACTCTCTTTTTTGCATGAATCAATTTGATATTAATAATCTGACTTATGTGGTCGCTCTTGTTCATGTACATATAATCTGATTTAGTTTGAACTTTCGTCTCTTATTTGTTCTCGCTATCTATCGCTGCTCTGTGTCCTTTTACTCTTATTTTGTTGCAATAAATCTGATTATGAATTATCTATTTAATTCCCAGCCCTAATATGGTATATCAGCTCAGAATAATTTGTTTGATTTAAATATGCACACATGTCAGTAATTGCTTGATTAGAATATTTGTTTGATTAGAAATATGCCACATTCAGTCATTGTCTTTCCTTATGAATTATTTGTTTTGATTAGAATATGAATTATCTGAAATATGCATCATTTTAGTCATTGCTTGATAGAATATGAATTATTCTGTTGAAATGTTATGACTTAATGCAATAAGTTCTGAAATTTACTTCTTATTTTATAGCAAATATGGAACCTCAAATGGAGGAATATGCGCCAAGTAATAAGTATGAAGGTTGATGAAGTGAAGACACTCCGTCTACCGGTCTCACCATCACCTTCTCCATCTCCAAGTCCCCGACTATCCATTCCAAATTCTAAGTATTTATTTTGGACATAGCTTTAATTTGCAAACTTTATTTTCGTTGATTTTGGACCATTTGTAATTTTGTATTAAAGGCCCTTTGTTTTTGGCCATATTTGAATTTTATGATTGAGTTTATGGCACTTTGTGCTATGTTTAAAACTTTATGCATGAGATCATGATGTAAAGACTTGAATGTATTTTGTAGTGGAAGTTTACTAGATTAGCAAGATGCAAAGCAAAATCATCAATTTTCACTTTACAAGCTACAAAGTCGATCAAATATCTACAAGAAATTAGAGGGGAGCCGAGATATAATCTGGCCTCCCCCACTCTTCTAGCTATTGCAAATCCTGGTGAAAAGGTGAACAGCTGCACGCGCCCTAGTGTCCTGAGTCTTAGAGTAAGCCTGGATCCACTTTAGAAGCGCAACAGCCCCCTTATCTAATTCCCCCAAAGAAGAGAAAAAAAGGAAGGAAACCATAACCAAAGTCCCTACACCTCGTCGCATACTTATCCCGCTTCTGCTGCGCTGCTACCGTAACCACTCGACCAGCCARGAAGTCAACCAGTCCAGATTGAGTCAAAGGAGAAGACCCCGTCAGGTCAACGCACACATCAAGGTCATTATCCCAAGCATACAATAACAAATTTGCTGGTCGAAGAGCCTCATCGTTTCCATCAGTCAACCCAACATTAACCTACTTACAAGCCGAAATCCCAAATCGATAACAGACATCGAGAAGGGTATCACGAACAACGTTATGATGATGTTTGATACCCACAAACCCTGCACATGACACGACATGATCCCCAAAGATATCCCTATCGAAATCTTGTGAACAAGTAGAACACGGCCTAAACCTGAGATCGGGACCGCCCAAAGCCATGCAGAGGTGTGTTCCCCCTMTTGGGTTTCCACAAGGCAAGCTGACGTGGAGATAAGGAGAACGTGGAWTCTGCTGATGRAATAACCTTCGTGAAATACAAATCTGCAAAAAATTTCATGAGCTTAGGGGCAGCGATTTCACTAGGGTTACTCAGAAGGGTAGTTCCCACAATCTTATTAAAATGACCCAAGGCACCATCAAAGTTCGAACTAAGACCCTCAACACCGAAATGATGAAGAAGCGATCTCTGCAACCTATCGGACTTCACTCGTGACGCAAGAAGGCATAGTGTCAAAACCAGGGCCTGAAGCGGTGACAATACYTTCCAAAGAATAACGAAGGGCGACATCAAAATTGACCTAAGCCGCCTCAAAGAGATGAGAGGGGCAAGTACGCATTGCAAACTAGAGTTTTGAAACGCCAGTACACGCTCGGAGAAGTAACGACTCACTTTGAGGATCATTAAGCTCATCAACAACGTCCATGAGAGCAATGGCCTTCGACACTCTCTGAGAAACAAGCTCACCACAAAAAGATGAATCTGCACTAATAGGCCCTCCTAAAAGTCAAACCCCAAGCAAAGGTCGTGCAATACCAAGAGGAAAGATACCCCCAAGA
>SNQN01000526.1:119511-131978 GCA_008642245.1 Bassia scoparia
TGAACATGCTCATAGTGAGACCAAGGATCCTAAGCGCGACCTTATTCGAAAGGTCACATGCAACATGTAAAATCCAATAATTCGTGATGATGGAATTACTGGACTTTTCAAGTCTGTCTCACTTCACCTATGAGTGTGATTATCCCCAGTGAAGTCGCCAATTGTAGGACGTGGGCCGCCGCCCTCAGCACGTATAGCGGGCGCGCGGCTTGGTACTACATCGAGGTGCTTTTGTGTGGCTTGAGCCACGGATCCGAGTAGTGCTTGGGGTAGTGTTGTCGAGTAGGGGGAATCGCCACCGTGTGCCTAGAAAGGTTATTCACGGGCCCGAAACGTTGGTGCCAAATCAATGCCCACGTCCAATCAAGTAACCAGTGTGGGTTCGGGGACATGGTACGAATCAGATCTGTAACCAATTCGCCCGCATTTAGCGGCCTCTATTCGGTCTCATTGTAATTCCATTAACACGATATTGGATGCCACAACTTACATTTTTTAGCACCTTAGGAGCGAACTAACCCTAAATTACTATGAGAGTGTGTTACTATTATGCACAAGCGACTACCTAACCTAGAAATTGTGACCACTTGTATAATCATGTTAAAACGTGCCTAAAACAGGTTGTCCATAGTTAATCTGATTAAAGTGATTCACATAATTCCGGTCTTTGTTTAGCAAAACATATACAAAGTCATACAACAATGACAAGACGCAATAATATGAAGTGCATAAAACTTCAAGTTATGCAAAATCATCTTACCCTAAATCTGCAAAGAAACAAAAGTTAGTTGTAAAACGCAATGAAACGAATCCTTTGCCTTGAATCGCTACATGAAACAAAGAAAACGATTGTTAGTCCTTGATAAAACGCAAGCGCAATGGATCTTTCGCCCTCGAATTGCTAAACAAGAATAAAGAATGTTAGTAATTATAATGGATAATAATAATGAACGAATGAAAAGAATGGAAACGAAACAATGAAAACAATGAAACTAACGTTAAAACCCTACATATTTACATGAACGATTTTAAAAGTGAGTTTCTACATTGCTTTAATTATATTAAACTCATAACAATGGTTAGTCAATATTAAAGAAAGTGAGAGAGATTATTGGTGAGTAATCTCAGAATTCAACCTTTGTTATCGCTTGTTGATCGAAAGAGAATCGATGCTTTTGAACTAAAACGAAAGTGTAATGTGTTTTGAGTGTTTTGAATGTTTTAGAGAGAGAGAGAGTATGCGTAGGAAGCATATGAAGTCGTGTTCAGAAGTCGAGGTGTCGAACTGAACTAGGCAAGAGCGTATTTATAGCACGAGGCAAAAACAGAGCTTGAAAACCTGCGTATATTACGCTGTATACGAGCGTATATACGCTGCTCCTGCGTATATACGCTCTGTATACAGCGTATAACGCTGCTTGATTTCACAAGATTTTGGCAAGGTTTGTACGTATAAGCTGAGCGTATATACGCTACTGTGAGCGTATATACGCTTCATGTTGAGCGTATATACGCTCATCAGTTGCGATTATACGCTCAATGATTTTGTGTATTTTTTCCAAAAACTTTGAAATATTTTGATTTCCTCCGATTTTATTCGTGATTTCCTTTGATTCGACGCACCTAGACACCCTTGCTCTCCAAGCAAGGAGTTCTAGAATGTTCTAGAAGGTTCCACGTATTTCCGGGATATTTTCTAATTATTCATGTATTTTCTGCGTATTCTGCGATTTAAACATTGCAAAATTCATAGAAAATCATAGAAAAATCAGAAAAATAATTTAAAATACTGGCGGATTCAGAAAAATGTGACGATCATGATGAACATCAAAAAGCATGGGATCGCTTTGAAAACTTTGAAAACCTTTGAAAAAACCGAAAGAAAGTATTTTTGCCTTGCCTTTGACCTTTGCTCAATATTTCCAACTACGACCTCGCAATATTTCCACTTTTATGAATTCAAAGCATCTTTTCTAATTCAAACAAAACGCGAGACGCGGTATGTTCATCACGGATTACTCATTTGGGAGACACATTTTCAGGTGTCTACAACTAGATGTCCGAGTCGTCCGCGTGGGGAAAGGAATAATAAGGAGTGGAACCGAACGACTGTTATTACCTGGGAGGTGGACAGCAAGTGGATGAAACAAAAGTGACCGGGGAAGAGCGAGTACACAGAGACTTGGCAGCGGTTCAGGAAGCACTAAAAACCTACGCAGCAACTCCGAATTTCACGTGGTTTTTAAAGGTCTTCGAAGAGCTAGCGTTGACATATAGTGGGGATAGGATTTTTATAATAGTATTAGACTATTGTTAGGGACGTGCGAGATCTATGTCTGATTTTCATGTATTAGCTTTAGGTGGGGCTGTTGAGCCTCGTTTCTCCTTGTCAAAAAAAAAAAAAAAAAAAAAAACAAAACAACAACAAGCACATACAACATTAGCGCCGAAAGACACAAGGGGTGAAGATGAATCAGATGATCAACTTGTGTTCGTTTGTTTTCTAATTTTCTTTTTTCTAAATTATTCTTTAGCCGCATGTGTTACCATCATCTCTTTTGATGGTGGTAAGCCTCTAATTTTCTTTCTAATGCTTTATTTTTGATTATTTGTTTATGAATAATCTTTCATTCTATTTCTTTATGAGAGTTTTATTCCCAATTTTTTTGGGTTTTTCTGTTGAAAATGTGAGAGAGAATGCTAAGGAGTAAAATGTAATTTTGGGTGTTGCTCTTTGTCCCACATGAAAAGAATACCAAGTTATTTTCTTGTTTATATATATAGGAGAGCACACTTTGTATTGTRTGAGGCTTAGTGAGATGGGTGGTATTGGGTATCCCCACGCGCGTGTCGCTGTCCGGCCCGGCTCGTGTTCGTGACACGTGCGCGGTGAGGTGTGGCTTTATTTTTAGGCCRGAGCCTTTTATTTTTGGACGGTTACAAGATCTGACCTCTTCGAATTCCTTGTAACCGTTGCCATTATTCTGCCTCCTTAATTCTCGCCCAATATTAATACCCAGTCGTTACATATTATTATTGTGGGATTCTTTGTTCCTTTAAATAACATTCTCTTCTTCTTGTTCAAACATACAAAAAATCACAAAACACTTCTCATCCTCCCTTTCTGATCTGAGCAACATATTCTAGTTCCATCTCTCCTTCTCGAGTGCACGAATTGAAGAGTGTTGTGTTAATCTTGGGGAGCAAATGCCGCGTAGCCGATTGCACGTAATCYGGGCGAATTTTGATTCTAAGACAGTGGTTTACACCACGGCGCAACGATTCTTAGTTCTACCAAAATTCTATTACTAATCTGATTATACAGCTTCTTTTCTTACATTTTCTATTTCTTTATGAGAGTTRTATTCCCAATTTTTGGGTTTATTATTATCTCCTTTTGTGAGAGTGTGGAATTTAGTTTTATTGACTTCCCTCATGGAAGATCATATTATCTAGGGTTTCTAAATATTTTTCGTTGGTTGAATACTGGAGATTTAGGGTTTCATAATCTTGAAAAGAATTCAAAAAATCACAAAGGTATGATCATTCAAACAACTACGCATCACCGGACGTTATGTCGAATCAGAGCGAACTCATAGATTGTATTGCTTCAGATGAAGATTTATATTAAGGCTATTTTAAATCAAATCTGCGATGTAACTAGTTCAAAGGTGTTTGATATTTTGGTTGAAGTTTTTTTTTCTTCTATTGATTATAATTGTCTTTTGACTATTTCATATTAATGAAATCCTTTTTCTTATCGTTAAAAACACATTAGCGCTCGTTCCTAGCATTATTAGTTAGTACATGATCTTGTTGAACAAAAGTATGACTGGCCTTTTTAACTACAATTCAAGAAAAGTTATTACATAAATCAAGGATATAATCAAGTATGCTCCTACACTGCCTTGGAGTCTTGCTCGTATCATGGAGGCAGTTGACAACTGATTGTGCACCCGTCCAGACCTCCTCCCAGGGCCTTTCTTGAGATTTTAGGGGTCAAGGGCGAAACAACAACTATGGGCCCTATAAGGTAATTAACAATTATTTTTTTCTTACAAAGAAAACACATATGAAAACAAGTTTAATGCTCAATTATTTTGTAACTTTATTTTGAAAATTAATTTCATTAAAAAATAATACTCTCTCCGTTTTAGATGTTTCATACCCTGACCTTTTTGCATGATGTTAAAGAGTTGATTGAGTTAGATAAAAAGAGTAATTAAATGCATGAATGTAAATTTTGGGGAAAAATTAATTTTTTGTAGATTGGATGAAACTATGAAATTAAAGTTGAATTTAGAAAAAAGCAATTCACTAATAGGTAAAAAGTTAAAAAAAACTATTTTAAAATTAGCTTGAAATAATTTTTTGAAAAAAATCGAAAATAAAAAGTTGAATAACTAGATAAAAACGGAGGGAGTATATAAATAGTACAGTATAATATTGTACTCTCTCTAAAACATAAAAATTTGCAACAATTAACTTTTCACGCAATTTGAAGAATAGATTCAATATAGTAAACGAATTAATTAGTCAAAATAATTTTAACACAATGTTACATCTTCCGTACGATACTTTTGTCTTTAAAACACTAATGGATTCTTACAAACATTATATGTCATGTCCTGAAATATGTATTTTGTTTCAAATTAGGAAAAATTGCCAACAACTACCCAATTTTTTTCACTTTTGATCATAACTACCAATGTTTTCAATTTTTTTGTTTTTGTTTAAATTTTTTTTTTTTTTTGCGAATCACTACCCACTTTTGGATTTTGGCCACTAAATACCATATTAACCACCACAAACCAGCCCAAAGTGGGATCCCAATTGCAAAACCACCCAACACCCACCAAAACAACTCCATCACCCAAACCTTGTCACACTTCGWTTTTAGCCTTTTCTCAGCTATTCATTCATTTTTTGGATATAGTTCGTTCCTTCATAAAAGTTGTAGATCTTGGAAAAAAAAAACATGAAATAGGCTCAAGTATTACGTGATTTGGAGTTGTTTTCAAGTCGTTATGCCTTCCACAAGTTTGAAAATCTGAAAGCGGGTAGTGATTCGTAAACAAAACGTAAAAAATGGGTAGATGTTTTAAATAAAAATAATCTGGGCAGTTGTTTTCAAAAGTGACAAAAAAGTGGATAGTTGTTGACAATTTTGCCTTCAAATTATTATAAATTACAAAAAAAAGACTAGGTGTAAGGTCCTAATGTAGTAAGCTACGTAAAAACGAAAGATGTAAAAAAAATTAAAATGAAATCAACAAATGAAAGAKAACACATAAAAATTGCTTGCTAAAGGATTTGAACCCTTGACATAGGCAAACRAAATAATTACATAAACCCACGTAACCGCTAAGCCACAATGTATATACTAAATATTGATGCAAACYAAATTATTATGGTCTGTTTCTCAAAGTAAAGCAGGCTTTAAAGTGCTTGGGCCCTGGGCATGGGCCCAACTCACCCCACCCCAGGGTCGGGCCTACCTCCACCCTGTACGTGAACCCGATCACATGCTTGATGCCAGCTAGGATGGCATAGAACTCAGCCTGGCTAGCATTAACACCCTAAATCCTCTCACCCTTGGTTATGAAAGTAATACCTTCARGGATCAAAGCCCACCCTATAGTTGCTTTCGAAGTGTTACCTTTGTCTTTTCAGGCACCATCAGTTACTAAGACATAAGTAAGCTCACTCAAGTAACCCGTAGACCAAAACCTGAGAGTGTTGTAAGTGAGCTAATTTGGAGGTGCACATTGCTCCTCCTGGGTACTATTATTGTTGAAGTTGTTACTCCACTGTATCATGTTGTCATTAATATGCTTGATGACATAACTAGCGTTATTTGGCTTTGAGTTTATGATAATAATATCATTGTGATGGCACCACAAGCTTCATACATACAATAGCCACTTGGATAGGCCTGCATTCATTTTTCTCCTTTCTGAGGTAGTATTGAGATGATTTTGCACTTCACAAACATGTCAAGCGCCCAATGTTCTTTTTTGATTCAGGGGGCTGCCCCTCTGGTTACTGATTGTATAGATAACCTCACTAATTAAAAAAATGGCTCCTAAGGTCGTAGTGAATGCAAGGAAATAAACTTGTTGTGGAATAACACTAAAGCTTAAAACAAACAGCAATGAAGAGAAACAAAAGCCATCCATTAAAAATTAGGGATTGAGTCAAACTACAAGTGTATCACTGGGAAGGATGATTACCTCCATGTTTACACAATTGGGATAACAATGAACACGCTATTGATCCATTATAGAATTAACTACGCTACGCTATGCTACGCTAAACTATATTTGGCTAGTAAGCCAAGTGTGGCTAGGAAAACTAAACGTTAAAAAAGATAGATGCTTGTTTTGATTGTTTTGTTCTTCGTCCTTTCTTCTGCTCCTGCTTCATCTATTTATAGGRCTCAATGGTAGAGGTAATGGGTGGTTATTAGCGGTTACTCCTTTGACGGTTCTTTGGCSCTCTTTCCTGAATATTTGAATATTCGTGCTTCCCCTCCAAGTCTCTTATGTCACTTGATGCTCGGCTTCACTAGTGAGTGGTTCCTTCTTCGACTGTTTGGTGTATAGGTCGTTGGTTTACCGGTAGGGCCTGAACCAACTGTACTCTCTCTTCGGGTGGTTGAATCCCGTTCACTATAGCTGCTTCTAAATCGTTTTTCTATGTCGGGGTCGAGGACACAGCTTACATTTCAGCACTAAATTCAAGTTTGCAGGCTCACACAGCGATCCAAGGTCATCAGGGAGATTTGCTCAGTAATTCCCATTCAATATATGATGCATAGTATGTTACTAGAGTTGACATGGGTTAGCTAGAGGCCGTTGAATAGTTTTTTCTAGGTGCAGTGCAGACGATATCTATTAGCGATTGCACATTTTTATTCAATTTCTAACTTAAGTCCATCATAAGTCCTGGGATGAGATCGACATATGATTATATCCACTCAGTTTTTATCAGGTGTAGTGATGAATTAACAAGTTATTATTGAAGGCGATATCCTGTTAATCGGTAAAAGTCGGTATTGTGTGCTTGCAGATTACAGGTTATGCTTCGTTGTGGTCATGATACCAAGGATATTTTAACTAGTTTATGCTACTATAAACAAAGCACCATTGCAGTAGCTCTATGATTATGTGAGTTGAGTAAATATTGGGTCTTCACTTCTCTGTATCTTGTTTATTGAGATGTTGTTGGAACCCGATATACATTATCGTCATCCATCCTTGAGTAGCTTTCTTTCTCATAAATGATGCAATATAATATATTATTGAGGCTTGCCAACATTTTTCTCACCTTTAAAATATCACGAGTTGGTTTGACAGTATCTATTAGTGGAGGCTAGCCTGGAATAATAAGTTACTACTTCATATAATCCGATTCAACGTTTAATTCATTAAATCCATCTCAAATCTAAGGATATAATAAAGTGAGTACAGAGAAAGGATGGTGAGTTTTATTTGTATAGCGCACAGATACAATGGGAAAAAACGTATTAAAGAGAAAATTGAATAAATTAAAGAATAAGGCTATGTGGACATAAATAGTGTCTAGGGTAGATATGGTTATAGATTGTTATTATCATTTGAAAAATCTATAGAAAGGAATACGTATGCTCTAGACAATATCTTATGGCATCCAACCTCGTCACTATACCTGACTCAGCTACCATCGTAGCTTAAATTAATGCACAACAATGAGGACCTGGATCATCCATACAGGATGCATATATACAGATAAAGCTTACGTAGGATTAATGTTTCGATAATAATTAAATCATTACTTTTGATAAAGTTATTGGACAACTTCGCTTCTAGTATATTATGAAGAACATCGATAGTCTTAAAATGTGTACTCTATTTTATATTAATAAACTTTCCCTCTCTCTATTTTGGGAGTATTCTACAAAATATTTTGACTACATGTCAGTTGTATACACACTTCACATTAAGGATCCTATTCTGTTTGATATTACATATAACACGTTACTCTTCTCTTTCATCTTAAAATGCCAATATGGATCCAATAACAATTTTTCTCACTACCTAACACTAATATATTTAACTGCCTTCAAGTTTTATTAAGCATTCCTAATTTTTATACTGTCATATAATCTGTCAAATTTCCTCGGTAGGATTTGTCATAATAGTATAGTGATCTTACATTATCTTAATTTATCAGATATCGTTCTCCTTATTATTAATTTCATTGGTTAAGGCAAGATTACTACAATATAACTTGGATAGTACAATAATTTAATCCTATAATTATCTGTAATTGAGTTTATACAGGGACATTAAATCAAAATATAAAAATACCTCTTAAAATTACTTAAGATATGATATGTAGTAAAAGATAATCATCTATATTAAAAATAACATGTGACAATTTTGTTAAATTTTTCTTTTTTTTTCTCTTATTATTTTTCTCGTGTTTGATTATTCTCATTTTTCATGTTATTCTATTCAATACTTTCAAAATAATTCAACAAATAAAATTTAATTGAAAATGTCGTCCATGCATTGCACTGGTCAAAAACTAATTAATACACAAACTATGCAATTTCCTAAGGTGCAAGTAAATAAAGTAGATGATAGCATGTGGTAAAAGCTCTTTTATTGCATCATTGGAAAAAGACTTGTTTAAAATACCAATATTGGTTCAATTATCATCCCTTTAATTTACGTATTTTCAACCCTTATTTTGTTCTTTTCCTTTTAAATTATTATTCATTATAGAGTATTAGAGTGGCAATGAGCTCATTAAAACTCCAAGTAGTTAAGCCATTGTGTAAGATGACACCACGTACAAAGAGGGGAATCCAGCGCTGATATAAAATCGACGTGATAGAAGATWAACGGCCTTATAAACGGACGAAAACCTTGGTTTGACTAATCGTATACTCCATCCGTTTCAACTTGTTTTTTTAGGTTTGTAAAATTGCATATCAATTAAGGAAAAGTAATATATGGATAAATTATGTTAGTATTCATTGGAAGTTGTATTATTTTTTAATTTGTTTGAGATGTGTGCAATAAAATTAAAGTAAATATTTTTATATTTAAAAATGAATGAATAATATAAGTTTGGGTGAAAAATCAAGAATGATGGGGAAATAAATAAGGGGTAATTTGAGATATTTTAGGAGTAAAAGTAACATTAATGGGTAAAAGTAACATTAATGAGTAAAAAAAGTAAAATATGAAAAATGAAAAGTAAAGAATAAAAGGAAACACCAAAAATGAAACGTAAAAAACAAACTGGAATGGAGTAAGTACGTAGAAAATTAGTCCTTAGGATAAACATAAATTAAATGCGGTTTATCTATTGTGCATCCAAGGGCACATGTTAACACAACATATTCATTATCAAACATTTGATTATGTTGTAAATCTCTATTAATTACTTCCCCCATTCTTCAATACTCACATCCTTTTGTAAATAACACTATTCACGAGTGTTTTTTGGATCAAATTTGTGACTTATATGTAAGGAAGATTATATTCATGTGAGATCTTGTTAGATTCGTCATATTGTAAAGATTATTAAGATCTAGTTTGTAAGATTATTAAGATCTAGTTTGTATAATTTTTTATTATGTACAACTAAAGATATCGGACTTGTAAGTTGTGTATTGGAAAGTGTGAAAACTTGTTGGATTRAGGTAAAAAAGAACGGAGGAAGTATTTGATTATAAGGATATTTTTAAGCTAAATATAGTAGGTAATATTTTATGGGTTATGATATATACAGCCCTTAGGGCTGCATATAAAAAGTAAAAAAAAGAAGGTTTTCAAAAAAGTAACATTTATGACATCAAATTCTGTGCAATTTTAACATAAATCTACAAATACTTACCATTTTAAGCAAAAATTTAATGCTTATATGCAGCCCTTAGGGCTACATATAACATTTTTCATATTTTATATATCCCTATTAAATACATATTATTATTAATAATTTGGGTGAAATCAAATATTTTATAAGGAATTTGATTTTTTAACATGTGTCATTGGACACACATTAGAAAAACCGAATTTAATGAGTTCACACTGTGCTATAAGGAATTTGGTGGAAGCGTTTTTAATTTGAAGTGATGGCTCCTTGTTTAGTATTTGATGAACATGATAAGGGCGGTGGAAATTGGAATCATTCTAAAATTAAATAAATTTTAATATACGATAAAGAAGGAAACCTAAAGAAGAGGATGAAAATGAAATATAAACTACTCATCAGTCAAAATATGAAACATAAGCCACGATCCTTAGTGGTTAGATTGAATCTAGTTTGACAAGTGGCGATAAAACTTTGGTGAAGGAGGCAACGTATCAATTGAAATAAATTATGTAGGTCCATTATTCTCTTATGCATTTGATAGTGAAATATATGCATGAATGCATGATATTGATAACAACATCCTCAATGGGGGTGAGCTTACTCAGCGCATGTCTAATGGTGRGTTTTGAGGACATGTTTGCAGAATTATAAAATTATAAAGTTATAGCTTGAGGGTTGTTGAAGGAATAGGGCGATATGTTTGCAAGGCCCACTTTAGTTTAGTATCACAAAAACATAGCAAAAAAAAAAAAAAAAAAGTTGGCCCAATTCCAAGTTTAGGAACCTTACATTTTAATCTATCTACGTGTACTTTTAATTAAGTCACATGGCCATATTAGTTGTCTTACCAATTTTGAGTCTCACATCCTTTTAGACACTAAAAAAGTGCTACGGTAAATGTTCTCTGAGAAGGATTTATTTTCGTTATGCATTATATCGATCATATAACTAAAGATAATCGAATTAAGTGGTAAATAGCTTGATGCTGCTTATGGGATGTTTTGGATCTTAGTCACACCATATGTAYAAACTTTTGTTAGGAGATTCATCCAACATAAACTAGTTGTGCAACTCAAGTAAAATCCGGATGTAGTAAGCGTCTACTAATAAAAGTTGTATGGATCATATATGGTTTTTCTGCTCTATTGATGTCTATTTTACACGTAGTTTCAACTAAGTGGACTTGTGACAATAACCATAACAATTGCCAAATTCTCAATTGAAAAACCATACCGTACCACTTGAGTAGTTCCAAAAGGGACTGGACTAGTGATTGGCGACAAACCCACCATGGCTGTGCCAGCCTAATTGAGCCTGTAAATATGGTAAATCAAAATCGATTCATACTGGACTTAAATATTGTTGCTTATGAGATTATGAAATGTGAAACTGAATTTGTTCCAATCCGAGGACACCTAACACACATTGTGGACCCGATTGGTTAGGACGCCAAAGAACTCAATACTTTTCAAACCTAAAGTCAAGCCAAGTTGATATTGTTATTAGGACACTAATTAATTTAGATCAATAACGGATAATGCCCATGTGATGGACATTGGACAAGCCTCACCCTGGGATGGGGAGACCAAGCTAAGGCCCATTATTTATGTGCATTAATTCAATGTAAAAAGATAAAGAAAATCATTCATATATACACATTTCTAATTTTTTTTATTTCCAAACATCAATTCACCACTATATACTAGGGTGAGAACTAGTATAATACCCGTGCAAAGCACGACTTATAAAATCAAATGTTTAGTTTGCACTGTAGAACCAAGTGTTAATTATAAATTAAACACTCGCATAAAATATTAAACATAATTTWTTYCATATTTAACTGAATAATAACTTAAACATTGTATAATTCGTACCTGACCTGAGTAAAATTAAGTCCATATTTAATTTTATTTAATTTAAGAGATAATAAATAAGCAAGTGGGAGAAATATCATTACCTTATATTATTAATTTACACTACTATTCTTTTGAACTATTTGATACTCCATCTATCCCCATTCATTGTTGTTCCTTTATATTGTTCCCAATTTCCATTTCTAGTAAGGTAATTCTTACTAATTTGTTCAAATTTCAGATAACTTTCAGATTTGGTATCTAGCTACTAGTGCCAGGGCCGGGGCTAGAATACTTGGGGCTTTCTACGAATTCTTATAATGAGGCCCTTAAATCTCAAAGTTTTTTTTTTCATTTTCAAAAAACCTTTCTACAATTAGAAATTTCATAAAGATACATATACATGATATATGTAATAACACTTTGCTATTCCTGTCATAAAAATAAATTAAAATAAATAAATAATAGTTTCATATTAGGACTAGAAAATTAATTTAAGGTAGAAATTTATTGGAATTATTACTATAGTAAAATTGGACGGAACTCTTGATTTAAGGAGAGAAGAAAATAGTGGAAGTTCTAGTAAAAAAAAAGAAAATAGTGGAAGTTGGACAGAGGCAAAAAGAAGAAGAAGAAATGGGACTTTTCAATGCAAATTAATTATAGCAATAAAGCACACGCTTTTCCCAAAATGCTTCAACGAAGTCTCGAACTTGGGTTCTTTGTGTTGGTGTCCAAAAGTTT
>SNQN01000527.1:0-88522 GCA_008642245.1 Bassia scoparia
TCTTTTTAGGCCAGTACTTTTGGTCATTTTAAGGGCAATTTCGCGCCTCACACTTAACACACTATTCACATTACACAGGTCTTTAAAGCATAACATCTGTCTAACATAAAGTACCTTAAGCTTACTACAGACTTGATCGTTTTAGTGGTTTAGACACTCAACTCAACTAGCTCAGGTTTAGGCCATTTTTTGTATTATTAGGCATATCTCTCGCGCCTTACTTACCACGAATTTCAACCCATTAGCAAGGATTTTAAAGCTAATGTCTAACGAATGTCAACTTAAGTCTCTAAGCACACCTTGTCTTAGAGGCTTAAGACATCAACAGACCTAAAGATAGCTCCAGTTTTACGGCAATTTTGGTCATAGTTTGCGGCATTTTCGCGCCATTACGCATCTTTCAAACCCAGTTACAAGGTTTAAAGATATCATGTCTATCAACCATAAGTCATCCTAAGCTCCTCAAGCACCGTTTTACGGTGGCTCAGCACTCAAAACTCAAAGTAGCGCTTTATCGGCCATTTTGCGTCATCTTTCGGCCATTTTCGCGCCTAACTTAACGCACTTTCAACCCCTCACAACGTTTTAAAAAGCATAAAGTCTAACATACAGTCACGCCTTAGCCTTGCGTAATTGTGTTCAGGTGGTTTGGACAGTCCAAAACAAAGTGCATTTTAAGGCAATTATTTGGCCTCACATTTTCGGCCATTTTCGCAGCCTAACTTACACATTGTCAACCCACTTACAAGGTTCTTAAGATAAAACATGTCTCAACATAATACTTAAGCTCAGACTTGCTTTCAGAGGTTCAAGACACTACACAACAAACTCATAACGATTAGCTCATTTACGGGCAAGTTTTGCTTGGCATTTTTCCGCGCGCATTTCGCGCGCGTACTTCGAACGCACTTCAAGCCATTACGAACGTTTGTGTAACGCATAAATGTCTAAGCATAAGTCACTTAAACTCTCCTAAGACCTTTGTTCTTAGTGGTTTTAGACACTCAAAACACAAATCACAGGCTCATTTAGAGCAATACTTCTGGTCATTATGATTCCCCCATTTCTGAGCTAACTTAACCTTCAACACCTTAACAACGTTTTAAGAGCATAACGGTCTACACAATAATCACCTCAAAGCTCCTAACACTTGGTTTTAGTGGGTTTTAGCTCAACACTCCAAAGGTGGTCTCATCCTGTGAGGCAATCTTATTTGGTCATTTCGCATTTCGCGGTGCACTTCTGAGCCTAGACTTACAGCACTTTCAGCCCATTAAGGTTTAAAGACAAACCATATCGTAACGAATAATCACTAAGCTCTAACTTGTTGAGTGGTATTAGACATTCAAGAACATCAAAGTACTCATTTAAGGCAATTTTTGGTCATTTTCGGCATTTTTCGCGTCTAAATTCGCCATTCATGTAAACCCTAAAGGTTTATTAAAGCATAGAGACATGTAACCATACCAGTCACATGAGCTCGAAGCTGTGTGTTTCGTGGTTAGAACTCCAAAACTCAAGTAGCTCATTTAGGCAATTTTGGTCTTTTCGGACATTTTCGCAGCCTACTACAAACACTTTCAACCTTTACAAGTTTTAAAAGCATAATCGTCTAACAAAGTAGTAAGCTGTCCTAAGACTTTGTGTTTACTGCGTTAGAACACCAAAACTCAAAGTACGCTCATTTTAGGCAATTTTTGCAGTATATTGTGCCATTTTCGCCGCTCACTTACGCACTATTTCACCCATATACAAGTTTACAGCATACATAGTGCTAGACAGTTAATCATCTCTAAGTTCCTCAAGCACTTTGTTTAGTGTTGTTAGAATCAAAAACCAAGTCGCTCATTCAGGCAATTATATTGTTATTTTTCGGCCATTTTCGCCCCTAAACTTGAGCCACTATTCATCAAACCATTACAAGGTTTTAAAGCATAAACTGTCTAAACAAGTCACTTAAAGACTTCCTAAGATTGATTTTAGTGGTTTAGACACTCAAAACTCAAAGTGCTCAATTTTACGGCAATTTTGGTCTTTCGGCCATTTTCCCGCGCCTAATTACAACCTTCTCAACCATACAAGGTTTAAAAAGCAAACTGCATACATAAGTAATAAAGCTTCCTAACTTGTTTAGTGGTTTGACCCTCAGAAACCAAAGTAGCCTCATTTTACGGCAATTTTTGTCAATTTTCGGCGGCCATTTATCGCGCCTTACTTACTTTAAACCCATCACAAGGTTAAAGCACACACTGTTAACTAGTACTTACGCTTTCACAACTTGATTTACGAGTGGTTCTAGACACTCAAAACTCAGTATCATTTTAGGCAATTTTTTGGTCATTTATCGGCATTTTTCCTCGCAGCCTAACTTACACTTAACTCATACAGTTTTAAAGCATAAACATGTCTAACATAAGTCATTAAGCCCTTCCTAAGACATTGTATTTAGTGGTTTAGACACTCAAGTCAATTCAGAAGTAGCGTCATTTTTAGGCAATTTTTGGTCATTTTCGGCATGTTTTCGCTGCTACTACGCACTGCAAACAACATTACAGAGGTTTTAAAGCAAAACATGTCTAACATAAGTACTTAAAGCTTCCTAAGACTTGTTTTTAGTGGTTTAAGAACAGTCAAACACAAAGTAGCTCATTTAGGCATTTTTGTCATTTTCCGCAATTTCCGCAGCACTAACTTAAACACACTTTCAAACCATTACAAAGGTTTTAAGCCATAACATGTATAACAATCACAATTAAGCTTCTAAGAACTTTGAGAGGTTAGAAGTGATCAAACTGCAAAGTATCATTTTAGGGCAATCTTGTGGCTCATTTTCGGCATTTGTTGCGCTGGTGCCTAAGTCTAAACGCACTGTTCTACCCATTACAGGTTTTAAAATGCACAAACATCATTAAGCTTCCATGCAGGCTTGTTTACAGTGGGTTTAGACACTTCGTTAATAACTGCAAAGTAGCTTCATTTTAGGCATTTTTGGCATTTTGGCATTTTTCCGGCATACAACCTTTCAACCCTATTACACGTTAGGTAAAGCATAAACAATGTCTGAGACATCAAGTCGTTAATGCTTCCTAAGACCTGTTTAAGTGGTTTAGACACTCAAAGATTCAAAGTAGCTCATTTACGGCCATGTTTGCATTTTCGCATTGTTCGCGCCTAACTTACGCACTTAACCATTACAAGGTTTTAAAGCAAACTGTCAAAACATAAGTCATTTAAGCGTTCTAAGACATTGGTTTTAGGTCGGTTTGGACACCTCAAAACTCAAGAGATAGCTCATTTTAGCAATTTTTGTTCAATGCACCATTTTTCCGATGCCTAACTTACGCACTTTCAACCCATTACAAAGGTTTTTAAAGATAAATGTCTCATAAGTATCGACTAACTTCCTAAGACTTGTTTTAGTGATTAGGGACACTCAAATAGTAGACTCAATAGTCGCTCATCTTTACGGCAATTTTGGTCATAATTTCGGCATTTCTCGCCGCTAACTTACGACTTTACCCAATAACAGTTAAAGCATACATGTCTACAACGGTCACTTAAGCTCCTAGAATTGTTTGTATGTGGATTTAGACAATCAAACAGAAGTAGCTCATTAGGGTCAATTGTTTGGTCCATTGTTCGGCATTTTCGCGGCTAAACTTACACACTTTCACACATACAGCAGGTTTTAAAAGCATAACATGTCTAACATTAACCCGATAATTCAAATGTGCTCACTTTAGGCGAGGTGAGAGACAAAATAATCATTTGGATTAGGAATTACTTGATTTGCTTTGCTTTGTCGCTCACGCGAGCATCATTTTGTCGTGTGCGTATCAAGAAACAGCTCCACACGCAGTAGGAATGATGTGTGTTGTGGTGCGTCTTTTTTTCGGCGAGGCGGTTGAGGATAAGCAAAGGGCAAATGTTATTGGGGATTGGAGTTTATCGCTTGTGTGATATGGAGAGGAGTTTTGCTTAAAATAAATATGATTGACAGCTACTTACCGAGTTATAGTTGTCGGTATCGCTCTGGGTGTCGGGCGCGAAATTAGAGCCAGCACAGATGACTGAGGATGGTGTACCTTGTTTGGTTGGCCAAGCCTCGACCTCGGCGTATGTGCTTTGATTGCTTCTTGAGTACGGGCGTTCTTTGTGTTAAGTCATGCCTTCGCGAGGCGATTGTTCACGCCGATCGCATATGGATATGGTTTTAGGTCGAGTCATGGGGGTCAACACAACAGCATTTTTCCCTTAGTGTGTTGAGATAGTGGATTAGATGTTTCAGTGGATTGCCGGCTTATCAATGTCAAAAGTGGTCGCCTAATCTGCGTGTCTCCACTTTCTGGCTCCATTGTGAGTTTGCCTACATGGTACAGTGAATGTGCACAAAGAAAACAGTATAGCGCTAGTAAGCTAAAATTTTCAGTCATTCGTACTGACAATAGAAACAAGTGTTGAGGAAGCTATTAGAAGCATAAACATTGAGGCCCGCTTGAGATATTGAGACTCAAGGACATTTAGTGGCCGACGTCGACCTCGATGTACTGTCCCATGGATGGTGAGTAGCATGCATACGCTGTTATTTCGAGTAATGCATCGTTGTTGGTGAACCTACAAAACAACAATTCAACAGATAACAACTTAACAAAACATATGATGGAAAAAACTTCAATTAACAAATACCCGTAAATGTTTTTAAGCTAACATAATCCGCGTAGGTCCAACCCGTCTCCATCTCCTGCTTTGTTGTTCCATTAGCTGCTCCTGCTGCCTGCTTCCTTCCCATTAGGGGAGTACGCTGATCCTACAGACATCCTGCAAATTATAATTAGTAACAAATATAGATAATTGTGCATATAAATATAATCAAGCAAATAACCAACCTGAAAGAAAAATACATATAGTATATCAAATGGATATCTTACAACATAACTCAACCTAGAAGTGTTACAATAATTAGAAAAGTTTTAAACATCAATAACACTAAACATATAACAAACTAATTGATGTCAAACAAGTCTTACCTCGTCTAAGTTCATAGTCGGTGATAAATAATCTTCCTCATCGTACTTCATCATAATTGGTTCACTTTTATCCTCGTCGCTCTCACTGCTTATACAACACTCTTCATTCCCATCTCACTGACCATCATAAACTGGATTCATTCGAGCACAAAGAACGGAGGTTAAATAATATCTTGCAAAATTTCCAAATCAACGGGGCATCCACTTCCGATCTTGCCTTGTTTTAAAAACCAGCCAACATGCGCCAAGTCAGTTTAAAACAAATTTTTTAAGGGCTAGGATAGGTGCCTAAACAACTGGTTTACTTGTATGACAAAACGAACGGACATACTTTGGGTATCTCATTGGATGATTTAATTCATTCAACAAGTGTGTATTGCTCGGAATGTTCATACCTGATAGAGTCCATCCATACTACACTAAACAAAATTGTTTTGTAAACTGTCTCATTTCCAGGTAACCAATTCGAAGACGTCCCTCCAAGATCGCCAAAGTCGTTCGACTTCATCATGACTTTCTAACAGCATACTCCATAAAGTTCATGTTTCCTTGTTCTTGCCATAATCATTGAGTGTGGAAGTGTATCGTTGACAAAAGACTGGTTAACTTTTCAACTTGTTCGAGGCCATAGCAAAGCAGTATACATCATCCGTGCGTCATCCTGACCACATTTGACTTACAACATCCGGGAACTCCAGATGAACTACTCCCACTAAATCATTTTGGCTATGTGAGGTTTGATCGAACAATGGTGCTCTCAATTGCCTTTCGATTAGCAACCGAAAATAAGTTATTGGAAAAACCGTTTGATAATGTGAGTCGTAAAACTTTACAGAAGATACCACAATACTTTCATATTACCAAGGATCCCACTGTTTGCAAGCACAGTAAAAATTGCTCTATTCATATTCTATGTCTGCAACACGTAAACCCTGGCCATTTGTTGTTGGAGGTACGTCGTAGTTCCCAAACATCATTCGGGGACCCCAACAATCGATGGCTTCCACATAGGATACACTTCTTCCCATGTCTAGATTTTAGTGTCAACTCGTCTTGAAAGTAGTTTGAAGAAATTTTGCAATTCCTAGTGAGGTAAGCATGCATATCGACATTCCCTTCAAAGTGCTTATTCCACTTTACGCTCAAGTGATTTAAGTGAAGTCTATGAATGTAGTTAGTTAATGAATAATTTTTCCAAATGAATGATAGGGTTAAAAGGTTAATTAAAAATCATTTACCTCGATGGGTAATCCATCTTCTATATTTGAACAGGACCGAACTTTTTCTTCATATGGCAGCATGAAATCGGCAATGTTCCACTTGAGTTCAAAAAAGCTGGAGGAAGATTTTTCGCACTTGCATGAAGATCAAGCTATGTCTTGTCTAAAGCCGATCCATGTAACCACTTTAAATCGGTGGATGCACACAAGTCGGAAAAATGGCTTATTCGGTTAGTGCTTCCAACATTATGGAAGTAGTGTTCCTTAAGAGCAACAGGCATAACTCCATGGATCTGAGCAATCATGACTCTTCATTCCAGTAACTTAGAGGATCTAAGATCGCACACCTCCCTAGGTTGAAGCAACCCATCCGGAAACTCAGTGTCGTACCATTGCATAACACTTCTTTTGAGCCTGGTCAATGGTAAGGTGCTTGGGCTGGTTCCATGGCCATTAGCATCAACACTATCTTGCCAATTGTCGCGCTTACTCACACGTGCGATGGTTTCCTTCTTGAACTTTTGGTGTCACTAGTTTAGTTTCACATCCATGAGAAGTGTTGATGATTTGGTCAAAGAAGTTCTTTTTCAATGCATGAATCTAAGTTGTGTGACGGAGAAGCAAATCGCTTCCATATGGAATTCCCAAAGAATACTCCTGTTTAGAACGCAACCTTTTCGCCTTCTTCAATATTTAGAGCCCTAGGGCACAGTTCGTTTGGCAAGTCCTTAACATCGCACGATTCCTCTCCCGCATTATATGAGGAGCCGTCATTTCCAATCTATTCTTACAGAGCGTGCTATTATTGTCGAATAACTGGGTGATAGTATGAGAGAATTGTTCGATGACGAATCGAACCAAGTGCCTTTGCCCGTGAAAGCCAGAATGGCTTTTCTTTTGTCTGCATATGGACATGCTTTCATTCCAGCAATGGCCCATCCAGACAACATACATGACGCTGGGGAATGCTAATGGTCCCAATAGATAGTTGCTCAAGCTTTGCAAATTTTGTTTCCTTGAATATGAGTCTAAGTCTCCCAACCAATCCTGCCACTAATGTTTCAGCTCTCAACTAGAGGTTGCATGATATCATCAAGTTTCTTTAGATTTTAGGCCAGGGACAGATCAAAGGAGAGGAAATGAAAGGCTTTCTTGCACATGGGATGGAGGCAAGTCTGTATGGTGAAGAATGATGGGCCAACATGATATTGTCCCGCTCAAATTTTGCCAAACGGAGAAACCAATAGTGCACAACCATAGCCTAACATTTCGAGCCTCAAATGCGAAATCGGGGAAAATTCTGTCAAAGTGATTCCAGCTTCAGTGTCTAGGATGTGCTAAGGTGCTTGCACCGAGTGATTTTTGTCAGTGCCAATGTATTTCCTCCGCAATGTCTTGAGTTGCAAACAATCTTTGCACCTTGGTTGTTGATGGGAAAGTATTAATCAGACTTTGTAGGAATAGATTTCCGTTTAGAAGTCTTCCTTATAACGATCATTCCATACCTTACACCGTTGTCTAAGAGAGCGCTCCTTTCCAAATAGCAATACAACCCATAGGGCATGTGCTGTATCTTCTTCATGAGAGAGCGTCCAAACCCTTTAGAAGCTTCTTTCGATCAGAAAGTCACCATTGCATTGTCGTTGTTAGGGGATCGCCTTCAATTTACTAAAGAAGCAAATCCGTCGTCGCAGTCTAAGTGTGGTAAGTTGTACTCCACTTCAAGCTAATATTCTCGCGAGCCATCTCTAACGGAATCTGCTCCTTCAATAGGATCTTCGGTGCCTTAAGAAGGTCAAAAAACTTCTTAGTCTATTTGGTCTTCCTCATCGTTGAGTTTCCCTTCAGTCAAACGAAAGTTGATTTTTTTTTTCCCCCAAGGAGCATCAACATACCATTCTTCGATATGGAATTGGATTGAGTTAGCGAGGAGGAGAATCGACAGAGTCCCATTGACATAGCAATTAGTATCTCGGTGTAACCTTCTTGTCAAATGAAACGTTGACCAGCTTTCTCCATGTAACGCGCGTTCTACAGACGATTACATGGCACCTTATCCTAATGACGTATCAACGGGGTGCTCTTGAGCGAATATCAACAAACGTCATCGATCATTGAAAACTGTTCTAGTTGACACATCATCAAGCCTATTATACATCCAACTCGCTCTTTCCTTTTTCATTGTTAACCAATCTTACGAACTAAAAAAATAATCGATCAAATAAACTCTACTTCGACAATAAATAATGAATGTGAGCTTGGGAAATTTCTCTTAGTATAATCGATACAAATACAATATATCACAAAAATATCTATCCACTCAATTACATATTAATACTACTTTCTCAAATTATTGACTAATTCCTAAATCTTTCATAAAACATTTATGGCTCAACAATATTATACTAATTCGAATATTATGCTACATATATTATCTTGTCATAAACTCATAATTCAATATTCATATTCAATATTCATTATTGCACTAATATTCAATATTCAAATATAATTCATATCATATCATAATATATTCATTATATTCAATTAATTTCAATATTTATCTTTCATAAATCGATTGAATTCAGATATTCAAACATATGCTCACATATTATTACTAATTTCCTTAATCTATAATTATACAACAATAATCAATAGTAAACAAGATTTCATCCTATTAACTAATACTACATAAACAGAATAACAACAAACAAAAGAAATAACAAAGTAAACAAAATAAATCAAACTATTTTAATCAAAAACCAACAATAATAAACGAACACCAACAAACAAAATACCATACGATGAAAAAAACAGAAAAAGAATTCAAGAACACACAAGAAACAGGAAAAAATATTCTAAAACAACAACAAAAACAGAAAGAAAATTGAATAAACACAACAAAAAACAGAAAAAATAATTAAAGGAAAAACAAAAAAAATTAAAAAACAAACACAAAAACACAGCAGCGGCGCAGCGGAAGAAAAAAAAACAAAAATCAACTAAACACATCAAAAAATAACCTATTAGAAAATATAGATAAATTTTGAGTTTGAGTTACATTACAGTAATTGTGATTGTTTTGTGTGATAATGTGAGTATAATTGAGTGTTAATTAAATTTTTTTAAGGGTTATGAAGTTGATTTGATTAAGAGAAAAAATAGGGTTTATGATTACGTTCGGATTGGCAATTGCGAGCGGAGCAGAAGGACGAGAATGACACGAAGAGAGGAGGCAGGATAGGAGGAGGGAGAAGCGCCGCCGGCTGATGTGTGGGAAGCCGCCTGCTGCTGTGCCAACTGCTGCGTTGTTGCGTTGAGAGGAGGAGCGCGAGAAGCGAGAAGAGAAAGGAGAGAGGGGGAAAGGGGTTTCCTGAGGGCAGCAGTCGCGGCGAAGAGGGCAGCGCGGCGAGGGTTACCGCCGCCGCCAGAGAGGAGAGGGGAAGTGTTTTCGGGGAGTTTTGGGTTTTGGGTGAGAGGAAAATGAATTGTGAGTTTGGGTTTGCGAGGGAAATGAGAGACGACCCTACAATGGTTCTTTTTTTTGCTTTGGCGAATTAGGATTACCGGACAGGCGCCGGTCGGTAACTATACACAGGCGGTCGGTAATCTTATCTCACCGGTCAAACAATATTTTTGACCATTTTACCGACCGTACAACGGTCGGTAAAAATTTTACACGGACGCTAAATTACGTCCACTTTTGGAAACGGTCGGTAATTATAGTACGACGGTCGGTAATGTGCGTCCAACCTCAAAACGGTCGGTAATTATAGTTTTTCAGACCGTTTTAGAGACGGTCGGTAAATGTGGACGGTATAAGCGCGGAATCTTGTAGTGTGAGATTATTTTTGTGAATTTTTCCTATAAATTAAAGACAAGATTGATTTTCCTATTCTCTTCCTTCACAATATTCTAAACAGACATCAACCAAACCCACTAAAGTGGAGTGAATTGGACTGGACTGAACATCAAAAAAAGATTCCCTTTCCATGTGAATAGTTGAAAAAAAAGAAGTGACATGAAYATTAAAGAACGGAGGCAGTATATTCTTTGGTTAACATTTGAAAGTTAATCACAATAAATCAAGTATGGAGTATAACAAAAAAATTATCATCTTTAAACAAAATGTAATAAATACAAGTATAATCTTAGAATTGCATATCGGAAGTAGTTGGAAAATTCTAAAACTAGAAGGACACAATCAATAAAAAGATAATTAACGGCAAAATAATTTGATGTCATGGGACTTTMATATACCAGTAACTAGATAATCTCCGAGCATATGCTCGGTTTTCAAATAAAATATAAGTATTTGATATTTTTAAATTGTCATTATTTAAAAATAAGGTTTTATTTTGACAAAATATATTTTTTAGAATTATAATGAATTAATAAATATATAAAATTTTACTCAAAAACACATTTATTAACCTTCATTAAATGTTTTTTTTACATTTTTTTATACAAAAATTAATAGTGTGTTTGGGAGGRAAATTTAGGAGGAAAAATTTTGGAAGGTGGAGATTACTTTAATAGTAGTATATAGATCGATAGATTATACATCGAACTGTCGAAGACTTGAAGTACAAAATGAGGCTTAGTCTCATTATGGCTACTTGGGTCTTGGAGCCCAAGATCTTTAATTTTCTCTCTTCAATTCAATTTACTGCCTTTGATATGTAGAAATGAAAAATATTTTTTCATAGTTATATTTGAATTAATAAAAGACAAATTCGTCAAGAATAACCCGATTTTTGTTGGTTTTTAGAAACAATTACCGCCAATTTTATTTGGAAAAATTGATTCTAATAATTCGAACTTTTATCCATCTGCCCATAATAATCCCTACTCAAAATATTCCCATAATAATCCTAACTTATCACCTCATCTTCTTCCAACATACCCGTTTACCTATAACCTGTTATTTAGGTTACTCCTAAACCACCCTCCCTCCTCCACCTTCTTGTTGTGGATAAATTTTGCAACMCCACAAATGCAATCAATTTTCGAAATTTGATTTGAATTGATTTCTGGGTTGTTGGGTTTGAATTAGGGAGGGAGTAGGTTCGAATTAGGTAGAGTGTGAGTTTTGGTTTGGTGGGCAGGAAACGACAGTGTAGGTGCTTCGATTTGAATTTGGACTTGGTGATTGGCTGCTTCGATTTGGGGGGAAGGGGGTTGAATGTGGTGTTGGGGTGCGGGGGGGGGGGTGGGGGGCGGGTGGGAGGGGGTGGGGAAGTGTTGGGTGCGTGCACGGTGGTGCATGCGAGGTGGTATGGGTAGGGGGGTTGATTTGGTGAGGCTGCTTCGATTATGGGGGGTTTGAATGGTGGGAGGGAGGTGGTCTGGGTGCGTGGTTGCATACACGGTGGTGCATGCGAGGTGGTCTGGGCAGGTGGGGTTGGATTTGGTGATAGGCCGGGGAGGTGGTATGTGGTGCAATGGGTTGCGTGTGATGGTGCGTGGTTGTTTGCTTGCAAAGGTGGAGGGGGTGCGACGGTGGGAATTTGAGGTGGGTAGTGTTTTGTATAGCGGCGGTGGTGTTTCGACGGTTGTGGGGGTGGTTTGTGTGTTGGTAAAGGTGGTTGTGCACTTGCGGTTGGTTGTGGCTTGCGGCGTGGTGGTGGTGGTTGTTAGGGAAAGGAGGGGGAAAGGTAACTTGGTTAAAACAGGTTGTTAGCAAGTTAATATATAGGTGGTATGTTAGGAAGAACAAGAGGGATCAAGTTAGGATTATTACTAATTTTTTGCACGCGATGCGTGCGTGTATGTAGAAGAATAAATAATTATAATTTGTATGTTTTTTCCTTATACCAATAGTTCAATGATTTTTTTAAATTTGTTCATTGATTGGTTTATATTAATTCTAGCTGATGAGATCAATATGTTTCTCCGCAAAATTAAATAATAATACGTTAACATAAATTAGAAACAATAATAATATATATGAAATCAATATCGTAAAATAAAATTTTACGAAAAAAACAAAAAATAAACGATAACAAAAGATTGATCGAATTATGATGATGAATCTTTAGTACGGAGTACACAATATTATAAAATTGAAATTTTCTCAATCAAACTAAAAAGACCCAAATTGAAAACATAAAAGATGGATCTAAGAATAAGGTAAACACCCATTGTTGATCATTGAAAGTTTTTCTACAATGAACATGAAGTTTTTTTAATGTTGTGAACCTAAGATTAGGAGAAGAATGAAAGAAAGAGTGATTGAGTTAATGGTAGGATGATGAAATGAGAATTTTGGTATTTATACACTATTTAAGTGTAATATATTTGTGGAAAATATGTATAGAATAAATGTATGACAATCAATTGATTTATAAATGAAAAATTGAATAAATTTAAATATCAATTAATTCAATGTATTAAGGGAATGTAAGAATTGATTAAGGAATTGATTGTTTGAATCAATCAGAAGTAAATAGAAAAGATTGATCAATATAGTTTTGACATATATATTGATTAACCAATTAGAGCTTAATTGATTGAAAAAAGTTATAACTTTAATTACATTTTTTGTTGAATAACTTAATGGTTTGTTGTGGAATATAATCGATACATAAAAAGGTATAAATGGAATTTCAATGGGACATCATTGCCCCTTCACTTATGTAATAGAGATTATTGCATTAAGTATTGTCTAGATCATTGCATTTTGATTGACATATAAACGACAATGATTAATGTTAATTAAGGTGGATATTTTTTTAGTAACTATTGTAATTGAAAATAAGTGCAAATAAGTTTGATTAATTAATTGATAAATTAATGACTTAATTTCTTTTGTTAAAACTATTCAAATTTTATCCTAATTTGCATGCATTTATGACTTAAAGTTTTCATTTTAAGATATTGATTGAATTAATTTTTGAAATCTAATTCATTAAGGGTAGTATTGTAACTTYATAGGGGGGACACCATAACTCCCCCTTGGCTTATATAATAGAGATAAGAATATTTTAAGTAGGGATTATTATGAATGGATGGGTAAAAGTTCGGATTATTAGAATCAATTTTTCCATTTTATTTATATTTTTAAAAAAACTACACGTTWTTTTTATGTTTTATTTACAAATCATTATCCACATTTTCCTTTTTAGCCGTTATTATATAATTTTGTAATATTTTTTATGTATTATAATTAATATAGTAGAGAATTTTGAAAGGTGGGGTTTACTTTAGTTATAACTAACTCTTAAAGCACGCAATGCGTGCATTTATAATTTTTTTTAATAAAAAAATCTAATTATGAACATTAATTAATTGATAATATACACCATCTCAACTTATAATTGATTGAAAATTGCTCAACTTAAATACAACACTATAAATGGAAATAATTTGTGAAAATAAGACAAAACAACACAACAATCAATGTAATAAAAATGTTTGATTAATAAAATTCTTTCCATTTTAAGTCTCTTATACCTAGCCCTAAGAGCTATATATATCATTTTCCTTGTTTATATAATCTTGATTGAGGTCGGGATTGAGTTTCATATGAACTTCCTTATGAGAAATGTTGATTCAAATATTTCTCATTCCCATGCTTTAAACAAATTTGTAGAAAAATTAGCTTTACATCAAACAACACATTCTATACAAGAACAAAACTACTGAATCTCACCTGAAGTAATAACAGGGAGATAGCCACAAAGCAGTGGCATTCCAATGTAAGCTTACACACAGACACAGAACAACCTGAGTTACTGACTTATGCTACTGTAAAAAAATCAAGCTGGCTTTTCAAAGTTTCTTGAATGAATGTTACATCTTACWTGTTGCCAGGAATGCCGGCAACTCAATCAGAGTGTCCTTGCTACACTCTTGAACTCATTTAAGCAACATTGGAGGATCTTCTGCCGTTTCTGAAGTGATTGTCTTTCATTTTGAAGATTATCAATCGCCCCTGGTGCAACAAACATGTCCATGAATTTTTCGTCGTTCACAGCAAACAAATCCATCCCAAGCGATACCAAAAGCCTTTCCCGACTGCACATTAAAACGCCCAAATAGATTAATATATCTGATGAACAAAATTTGCAGATATAAAGACTAGCTAATTCAAAGCAACTTACCAAGGTGTCAAAAATCCAGAATTGAGTGCTGTTGTCACGCTTTTCTCAACTAGAACTTCACGTATGCGAGCAAAATGCAAGGCAGCTGATGAACAAATGTCAGCATACGCAGAACCCGACCTTGAATTGCTATCCCCACTGCCAAAGTTAAGGCCAGCATTATTATATCTACTGTTGCCCAAAATTCTAGGATGCCTTTTCCTCCCACCATATTCAACCATATTCCCTGCCTCCTTCTTCACTAAACCATAACCTAAGTCGCATGGCTGATCAGGGGATGGGGTCTCAGGAACTGTCATTGGCGCTTCTTTGCCTTCTGGGCCTTTGCCTGGTGTAGTTTCTCGCACATTCTTTTCTGGGGGTATGTTCTCTTGATTCGCCGCTGCTGTTTCTTGAAAAGCACGTGCACCATCTGATAGATCAGGGCAAAGTGATGCAGGCGATATATGTCTGAAAGAAGAAGTAAGAAATCCTCCGTGGGCATCACCATCATAGCAAGCAAGAGAATATGGACTTGTCACTGAATCAAGGTGGTGCCGAACTAGCTGTTTACATTGTTTAGCTAAATCTTTAATGAACCTATTGAATGAATGCCTCAATGCAGCATGGAAGCCAACATAGCAGTCATCCATGTCTTCTGCTTTCTTCCCATCTAATGACAAAAACCCTTACTCAGTGAGCTCCCCTTAACAAGATGTCAATTAAGAAAACATTAAAAAGCTGCACAAGAGTTATATAGATTTATCTTACAGTCTGAGTTCTGGCAACGGTTTCTCTCACTAGCAAGGTCATAAAGATTGGATAAAACAAATGCAAGTCGATCACAAGCCGAATCAAGCAGAGGTGAAAGCCATGATCTGGCAGCAGTACGCGCAATCTCAGCAGCTGCCTCTGTTATACCTCTATTGCCTCCACGCCCAGCATGGGCAAGCAAAATGTTGGCCACCTATTGGAGGACATAATTGATCTCTAGAATCAGAAGATGACTCATCAACCAACCTATATTAGTGCACTAGTACAAAAGTACCATTACCTTTTCTCTAGATACTTGAGGACAATCAATGGAATATGCAGCACAACGAAATTCATGCATGACTCTTTCAAAAGCAGCCCCTCCGTAAAGCCTTAAGGTAGAATTTGGAGGTTTAATATCAGAGGTTACACCAGGCCAACCCCCAATACCACTGTGCAACCTCTCCTCTTCAGTTGTTTTTCCCCATTGCTCTGGAGATGGATCGGCAGCACCATCAATCAACGACCCCTTCAATATTTAATGAAAAAAAAGGTCAGTGTAAATTAACAAAAATGAAACGGATCTAAACAATTATTGAAACATGTTAGATGAAATGGAATAGGAAATAAAATAAATTTTTAAAAAAAGAAATGAAAGTTCACAACACGAGAAAAAGTAGAAAAGAAAAAGTTGTTGCTGGGCATAGCTACACACCACATGACTGCTTATAGATGCTGTATGTGACATTGCTGATCTCCGGAGATGAGCAACATCAGAAGTTGCCTGTATCTTGGAATCCATTAAAGCTAGCTCAGACGTAACTTCACTGCAACGCTGCTCAAGTAATGCTAATGTTGCAGGGGCAGCTTCCTTGTATCGTTTTTGAAGCTCTGACTCCAAGAACTCCCTAACAGAGCCAAAGCCAATGAAGGGGCGAAACTTTTCTTCATCAAAACCTCCCTTAACACCTTCACGCAGATGACGCAGAACTTCATTGTCAACTTGAGATATCTGACGACGAAACTCATCATTTGAAACTGTATTTCGATCCTTGGGAAGGGCGACATAAAAGGGTCGAATGTTCTCTCCTAGGTAACCGCTTGCACTCAAATAACGATCAACCTCCCACCGGTCACTAAATTCCTGAAACATGAGATATTTTAGCAGCAAATATTGACCATCCTCCATTAATAGATACAGCGCTTTTCACATTGACATCCTATTTCATTCATTCATGCATTCAAGCCATGCAAGCAGAAAAGTCTATTGCATATCAGAAATATTGTCATTGTTTACTCTTGAAAGAAGGATATGCTAGGATATAAAAATTTCAAAATYGTACCTTCAAACGATTATCAAACTTTGAGACCACTATTATTGTCCGTTTAAAAGTTGGATCAATGTCACGGATAGCATCCAGCCACAAAGATGAGCACCATTCAACACTACTTTGCTGAAGGAACAAGAGAATTCGATGGGGTGGACTTGCTAACGACTTCACCATTGATAAAATTTCGTCAGGTGTATTGTCTGGCTCTCCCTTCTTAGCCTATAAAATTTTCCAATGGATCATTAGTTGTGAGAAACGAGAATGATGCCACACCACTGCATGATGTACRAAATCCTATAGATGCTTACCTTCAGAACAAAGCCTGGGGTATCAATTATAGTCAAGTTTGGACAGTAAGCATATTCAGCTCTCATCACAATTGGCTTGGGAGATACTGCTGTATTAGTTGTCTTCAAAAGCATCTCAGTTCGTGATTTAATTGTATCTGCAATAGTTGCTGCAAGTGTAACAGGGTTACCATAATCTTCAGAATTYTCATCCTGCCAAAACAAATGCAGACTTGAGTTTAGTAAATAATTAGTCATGACTAATAGTCATTTCTATTTCCCTTTACAATTGATAATTCTCTGTTGGTGCACAGGGAGCCAGAATGGAAAGCAACTTTGATGATCGATCCAAGGTAAGGGGCGACGTTGTACCAGTCCCAAATACTTATCCAACCGAGCTGATACTCATGATCAAAAGTGCATAAACTTCTGCTGAGCAACCAACAAAGCTCGGCTTCCCATGTTTTCTTTGCCAAAGCCCAAATTTAGATACCACTTATCAAAACTAAATGTCGAAGAATGTTTAACTAGGTTCTGTTTGTTTAGGCAGATACATTTTCCCAAGAGATTGGTTTACCCATTTTCTACTGATTGTTTTGTATAATTGGAAAACATTTTTTCCTTTTAGGCCCCGCTTGGTATGAGGGTAATATATTAAGGGGTAATAAAAGTCAAACTTGATCAAATTAAGAAGAAAACATGTGAGACTGTGAGTTAAGATGGGGATAGAAGAATAATTGCATTTTTTGGTGACTAAAAAAGGGAGATATGGAGTTATGATTACTTCAATATGAGGTTAATAACTTAATAATTACTCTAATGTGGATGAATATGACTATCTCCTCCCAAATGAGGGTGATAGTTCTCCTTTTCCTCCCACCACCACCACCCCCTATCTATTTATTTTCACCTTTAAACACCTTTGTTTTCTTAAGTTTGACTTTTATTACTCCCTTAATACATTACCCTCGTACCGAGCGGGGCCTTAGAAGGAAGGTTTTCTAATTTTTTTCCCTAACTCCTAACAATCCATATTCTCCTTTCCACTCCCATTTTCTTCTCCATCCATTCTAATGGGAAATTACTGGTACAGTATAATTTTTTCTTGAAAACTGTTTGTCACAGAAATTCAATTTTCCAGAAAGTTTCAATTAAAGCGAATGCAGCCTTAATCTCCACATACATTTTATAGCATTCAAGCTTTGCTTAACAACACAAACCTCTAATTAAAAATTAAAATCAAATCCTCAATTTTGAACAAAACCCCTAAATAAAAGTATGAAACCCTTCCGTTCACAAATTCCCTGACTTTGACCTACCCATTTCTATTATTGGCATTCATTTAATTCATTAAAGATGACATTTTTATAGCATAAAACAGATCAAATTGATCACAAGCGTAAATAACTAAAGCAGTAGAAATTTAGAAATGCCAGAAAAATTCCACTTTTTTTGTAACAATTTTTTTTTTTTTTAAAAATAAATCACTGAAACATTGCGAGATTCAATTCATGAAAGTAAGCATACTTGAAAACGACAACGAGGTTCCAAAGCAGAAGAATCATGAACCATTTGAAGAATCAAGGGTCTACGAGTACCCATTTCAACTTCACGAACATTGAATCGAAACCCAAGAAGAGCTTCAAGAAGCGAACTCTTTCCATCAGATTGTCCTCCAATCGCAACGATTTCAGGTATGGGAAGCTTCTCGCCGAATGCAACAGCAGCAGACTGCAATCGGTTGTAAGCCTCGAATCTTGATTTGAATTCATTTGAGTAATTGGGATTAGGGTTAGGGTTAGGGTTAGGGTTTTGGGCGATTTGATGGTGGTGTCGTTTAGAGGATGATTTAGAAGGGGTTTTAGTGGGGGTGGTAAGGAATGTTGAAGATGGAGTTGCCATTGTTTGAGAGGAGAGAGAAAAATGGTGGGATTTTGAATTTGAAAATGGGGAAGGAAGCCGTTGGAATAAAAAGAGGGAAGATTGATGAATTTAAATCATGGTTCGTTAACGAACTCACAACTGTCTGACTGTGAGTATGTGTTTGTGATTATGTGGGCTTTTCGTAAAGAATAAATGGATTGGACATTTGGACTTGCTTGTTTCAATTCTTTCTTTTTTATGGGCTAACTCATCCTATTTTGTTTTTTTTTTGGGTTGGTACAAGTTTCGACTTTATATTGGACGTATTCGACAATAGTAGCGGTGGAAATAACGTTTATCATTGAAAGTAGTGTGTAACTGAGAAGCTAGTAGGTAACGGTGAGAGTAGCAGGTAGCGGTCAAAATTGGCTTTTTCGATATGAGTGTTTGGCAATAGTAGCGGTTGTATTTATTGTAGAAGAAAAATTATTACAAAATAGCTTTTTAATCTAGTCTAAAAGCTAAAACGCAAAAATCTTATTCCTACTAGCGTTTGAAAAAAAGTAGCGATAATCACTGCTCAAAACTCTACCTTGACGAATAATAATAAAATTAACCAAGTAACATTTTAATCTAGTGAGAACGTTAAACGCTACTTAAAAAAGYTATGCCAAGCACGCCCATTGGCTAAGCGTGCAGTGTTTATTGACTTTGGGGGTGAAACATTTGGGTTTCACTTCTCTATAAATACTAATGAGACATATTTTTCTCGTAGTTGAAGTAGCTACTTTGAAGTTTTTGGTAAGCTTGACAATTACAAAAAGGATTACAAATGCATTTAATGGATGTCGCAACCGCATGTCTCTATCGTCCCGTTTGATTGTTGGTAGTAAATGGTGGTAGTGGGAATGAATTTGTATGTAAATTTGTGAATAAACATCATGTTCATTCCCATGGTAATGGAATTTCATCCCAAAAAGTCCAATTTTCTTCTTAAATTTTGATTCTCACTCAATACCACTCCCCYAAGTGGTAATGAGTGGTAAGAAAAATCTTAAGAAATTGCGTCTCCATGGAGAGAAAAACATAAGTTTAAGGTAAGACTATTTTTCATGAAGATAAAAGTTGTGAGCAAATTCATTCTCCATAGTGATTTTTTTWAAAAAATTCCCTATTTAAATTACACTAAAAATTCATTCTCATTCCCACCATTTAATCCCAATAACCAAATGGGRTGTATATGGGTTACTTRATACAAACATTTATTTGAAGGTCTATCATAGACTATAACTACCAAAAAACAGCAAACCTAAGGAAATGTTTTCTATAAAGTTAAAATGATCACTTTAGCGGTTAGTCTAATGTGGGAGAATTTGGTATAACCATTAGAGAATACCTCATAAAACATGGATTTAAAAATGATCAAATTAGTCCTTTTGTATTCATCAAACGATCACAAACATGATTCACTATCATTGCGATTTATCTTGAGGATTTGAACATCTTTGGAATTCCTAGAGACCTTCAAGAAACTATAAATACTAAAAGAAAGAATTTGAGATAAAAGTTCTTGGAAGAACAAAATTATGACTTGTGTTACAAATTGAACACTAGAAGGAAGAATGTTTGTCCATCAATAAAACTACAATGAAAAGGTTTATAAACGCTTTTACATGGACAAAACACATCCTATCATCTTGGTATCATTATTCAGTCTATAAACATAAAAGACAATCCATTTCGACACTAAGGAGAAGACGAGAAAGTCTTAGGACCAAAGATACCATATATAAGCTTTATTTGGCGCCTTGGTGTATCTAGCAAACACCACACAACCAGATATTTCTTTTTATATGAACTTACTTGCAATATATAGCAGTGGACCAACAAGTAGAAGACGTTGGAGCATAGTCAAACACGTATTTAGTTATCTCCAGCTACTCTTATTGGATACTAGGAGTGTTCAAATCAGATAATTTGATCCAAAATTTTCAGATCTTTATACGAGAATACCGATCTGAACCCAATCTGAAATATCTGAATTGAACTACCAACTTTTCGATTCAAAATTTGAGGGTATCTAGAATTTCGGATCGGATCGACCGGAATATGGATATCCGAAATATATTTTTGCATATTTTTTAATTTTACTTTTATTTTTTTCATATTATTTTATTATTTAATTGAAAAACCTAGATATTTCAGATATACAAAAGTAGTCGAAAGTGACTTATCGATTCGAAATTTGAGGGTATWCAGTATTTCGGATCGGATCGACCGGATTACGGATATGCAAAATACACTTTTATAAATTTTTCTATTATTTTTTCAAATTATTTTATTACGTAATTAGAAAACCTGATATTTCAGATATATCCAAATGTAGCTGAAAGTGCAAAAAAAYGATCCAAATTCGACTCGCAATTTTTTGTTATTTGATCTGAAATATCTGAAACCTTGAAAATCGGATTGGACATCCAATTTCTTGAGTCGAATTGAACTGATCACAAATTGAATCGATCGAATCGGATATTTATGAACACCCCAATTTGATACGTTGATGCTGGTTACTAATCAGAGCCTCAAAAGGCTAAATCACAAAATGGATACATTTACCTACGGGTGATAGCGTGTCATTATGACTATCAAAGATAATTACCTAACTCGGTCTCACTATCTAAATAGAAAGGAAAGGTCGAACCCATGAGAATTACGTTATCACCGATTATCGACTTAACCGACAAGGTAAGACTCCCYAAGGTCCTTAAACCACTCTCTCAAGTTAGAAAAGAGAACTTCATTCACGATCTAAGACCTATTCTCATGGCTTATCCGTAAGCTCGATTTAAGCACATATTCACAAAAGCTAGTCACATCCCTACATTCTAGTTCCTATTCTCATGGTCCCTTCATCTAAATGGTTAGGAGGAGGTCACTTAAAGCTTAAATTCTCATTACTTCACTTCAAGTCCCTAATAAAACTATCATGTTAGCTAAGCATAACAATTAGCAATTGAACCTCCTAACCCAGCAAGTCACGACAATTCTAAATTTCTAAGCATAAACCTCAAACAAGTGGTGTTTACATGGTGAAGTGAGGGTTTTAGAGAGAAAGCTTGTGATTCACATTTACTTCTTCATTTTCAATCCAAAATCAAGTTTCTAGGTAGTAATCTTCTTCTCCTTCTGATGTCCTTTCTTACTATTGCATCATTTTTGTTAGTAGTTCCTTGCTATTTTGTTAGATTAAATTGATTTCAATCATATCATATTTTGCTTTATAGCCATAGGTTCCATGCTTATTTTTATTGTTGCTTTAACGTTTTCCTTTCTAGTCATAGGTTGGTAGTTTTAAAGCCAATTGGTTTGATTGCTTGTTTAAAATTTGGCTCTTAATATTGGTTTATGCTTGGTTGTGAGCTCATAAAGGTACTTGATGAGTGGTGTGGAGCTTCATCACCTCCATATTGCAATTCTATGCTATGTTAATGGTGTATAATAGTGACTATTATGATAGTGAAGACTTGTTTGAGCTTTGATTTATCCCGACCACTATAGTGGGATTAGGTAGGCCTTATTGGATGGTGTGCGAGAGTGACCTCCCGGCGTTGGCCCACAAACCCCAATCAAGTTGACACCTCATTAATGACCCTGATTTTGATTAAGAAGTAGAATTTGCCAAGCAATTCCTAACCCCTAACACTTTTATTCCTTGTTAATCAAGTTTCTTAGTCTTTTACATCTTATAGTCGATAGTTGTTAGTTTTAGCTTGTTACCCTTTCAAAATAAAAAAAATTCTCGTTATGGAAGCTATTTGGATTGAGCTTAGACTTGTTTTCCTGTGGATTTCGACCCCAACTTTCCTACACTACCTTGTTCGATATAGATAAAGTAGAAGGGCATTATTCTTGTTTGTACCTTGAGAATTTATGACACCTTAAGGGTTGATCATAATGATGCTTCAAAGTTGCAYCAAGGCTCATGGAGGCTCAAAATTGGGTCAAAGCTCGTGGTGGTTCGAAGTTGGTGAATCGCGGTGGGTGATTCACGAGTTGCTGGTTGCTGTTTGAATTTTAAAAGGTTGTAATGACATTATAAGGTTTGTGCATATGTATTTCTAGTAGTAGGTCAGCTTACTCCGCAAGGTGGTTGCGGCGTGATGTTCGAGACCGCAAGGTGGTTGTGGCCTAGGCTGACCACGTGATACTACTAGAAGATTGCGCAATTTGCTTAATGTCATTTGATGGCTATTTACTCCCATTAAACCTTTTGACTTTCCTCTTGAATTTGGGGGTTATGACTCTTTAATCTCCTTGGATTAGTATTCTTGAATGATTGGGGGTTATGGAATCCAAAGAGTCACCTTCCTTCTTCTTCCTCCATCTAATGTTATATATATACCTCTCATTTCTCTAACAAATTACATACACATACATGAAAATCCTAAACACTTATCTTCCTTGTTTTTGGGCATAAGTTTATGTGGCTCCAAACCTTCACCCAAGAGTTCCCTTGTGTAAAGGTGGTGTGTAAACCTTTATTTACGAATCGGCGAATACAACGTGTACCCCGGTTGCGCCGAGTTATCATTTTCAAGTCAATGGTCTTAATTGCCACGACACACCATCTCATTCTCTATCAATTTCTAGTCTAGATATAGCCTTGAAAACACTCATATTTCTAACAGTTGCTTGGTCATAGTAGGTGGTTCGCGAGTTGCTAGTAGGTCGCGATGAGTGGCTCATGGGTTGTTTCTTTTGTCGAAATGTAGGACATGTGAAGAAAAATATGCTTTGGGAGAAGTTGAATTTTAAGGCGATAGAAGACCTGGATTGTTTTTTGGGTTTGCCTACATATATAGGTCATTCCAAAAAGAGTGTTTTTTTGTCGATTCAAGATCGGGTGTGGAAAAAATTAAATGGTTAGAAAGAGAATTTTTTATTGCAAGTAAGAAGGGAAATTCTTATTAAGTTAGTGGCTTAGGTAATTCTGATTTATGCGATGTAGTACTTTGAACATCCATTGGGAATCATTAAAGAGATAGAGAAAATGTGTACAAGTTTTTTCCGAGTACAAAAAAATGATGAGAGTAGAGTTCATTGGATTTCGTGGGAGAATTTACGTCGATCAAAGAATAATGATGGTATGGGGTTCAAGAATAATTTGGAAGTTACTAATCTTGCTTTACTTGCAAAACAAGGGTGGAGAATTGTGACGAAAGAGTTCTCTTTCGTTTCAAGGGTTCTTAAGGGTAAATATGTTTGTAGGTCTTCATTTTTGGAAGCAAAGGTGAGTCCTAATACTAGCTACATTTTGCGATCGATTCTTAATACAAGGAGTGTCATCAAGAAGGGTGTAAGAAGGGTGATTGGTGATCTGATGGAATAAGTACTAAACTTCTACAGTTGAATGAATTTGTTGTTAGTGAGAGTTATATGAAGAGAGTTTGGGTTCCAAAGGAGATTTTCTGGGTTAGTGACATATAATTTCGGAGGGTGGGTGGGATATTCATAAGGCAAGTGTTGTTCTAACTTCTAAATCAATGGGAGCTTGAGAAATTGAAGGTTCCCAAGGTACTCGAGAGGGGGGGGAGGGTGAATTGCGAGTGCCTCTTAAAAAATTTCGTTGATTAACTGTTTTGGTTGTGTAGAATAGTAAACTAGTTTGAAAGCGGAATATTCGTTGAACAATATTTGTGCGATGCAAAACAATAAAGTAAAGAGAACACCAAATTTAACGAGGTTCAACAACTATGCCTACGTCCTCCTATCCTAGTCACTTTCATTAATCTACTTCAAACTCAAAAACCCCACACTCAACCCAAGTGTGCTATTTCGCACTTGACCTCACAAGCGCTCGCAAATGAACTCTCAATTGCTACCAAACCACTAACCCCTTCGTTAGTGATTGAATACAAATCAAAAATCTCAATACTCACACAATGAGCTTCAAGAGAATAATAATGAACGCTCAATATAGTGCACAATGCGTTTGACTCTTGCTTGCTTGATCTTGAATTAAGGCTTTTCTCTCAAAAGATACTTAATTAAAGCCGTGGAGAGAACTCTTCAATTTAAGCACGAATGTTCTGAATATTTATAGCCATGACACACATTTACTTAAATTAAAAAACTAGATTATGCAAGAGAATCAAGAATCAATTATTCTTGTATATTTTAGGAAAGTTTCACTTTGATATTATTTTATCTTAGATAAAATAATATCTCATGATACTTTATTCCAACTTAAATAATTGCTAAACATTATGAACAAATATACTTGCTGAATCATTTTCAAGTTTCAAAAAATTTCTATAAGAAAACTTTCCAAAAATCTTTTATTTCGACAAGAAAATTCGACTTTTGGGAACAACTGAATTGTTCACCCATCTAGTTGGTAGTGTTAAAGCCAACTGACAACTAGTCTACTCAAAAGGCTCTCTGTCAAAACCAATAAAACAAGCATTAATCAATCACACGCATACACCTTTTACAACAAAAGATTTTGTCTAWTCGTAGAACTAATCTTCATGTTCTTCAACACTTCGAAGCTATCCTTGATTTCTTCATTTCAACCATAATCTTCACGACTCTTCCTTGAAGGAGCTTCCATAATTCAAGTGTTGGAATAGATGTATCCAATCATAGATAACACAATATATACATGTGTGTGTGTGTGTGTGTGTGTGTGTGTGTGTGTGTGTGTTCAAACATTGATGCCTCTTTAAAAGTCCAAGGGAAGGTGGGTATTGGAGTTATGCTTCGGAACGTTGGTGGTGACGTGCTGCTTTCTATGTGCGAAGTCTGGAAGGGTGGGTGCGCTGTTGCTGAAGTGGGGGAGACGATTGCTATGAGGATGTTGTTCAAATAACTATGGAGGATGGATTTCATGCCTTTATCATCAAGACCGATTATTGTCTACTTTGGTTGAGGCTTAGGAATAAGCATATGGAAGCTTCTGATTTTAGCATGGTGATTAATGATTTGTTTAATTTATTTCAACAATGTTTTAGTGTCTCCTTTAGTCATGTTAAGCGAGATGGGGATAAAGTTGCTYATGAACTTGCCTGAAAAAGCTTTGATTTTAGGAAGTTGTGYCGTGGGTGTGGCTTAAAGAATCCCCTTCGCATATTTTGCATCTTGTTCTAGCTATAAAATAAAAATTCCCTTAATAAAAAAACCCCTCCCAAAAAAAATTCTAAAATGATACATTTGTTATGTTGTAGAGACAAAATATTCGACATTTCTAATTTGACTACAATGGGAGCATGTAAAATATCAAGCAACACAACAATGCCGACTAACACGAAGGCTAACGCATGCTATCCTAGTAACAAAGTAGAAAAAAACAATATTTGCTTCACTATATTAGTTGCGTATTAGGTCATATACAACAAATAWTACAGTAATTTGATTAATTCTGCTTTTCGAGTGACTTATTTATTTGTTGCGGTTGTAACATTAATTAGACCGCTACAAATAATTAGTAGACATTTGAAGAAATAATGTTGTTGTGTTGATTAGTCATTGTGTATTACTTTGTATCCTAATTTCACTCTCAAAATTTCTGTGACATGCTGCAAGAGAGTATGGTCTCCTCCACTTTACCAAAGAAGCAAGTTGACTTCCTTGTTTTAAGGAAAGTTCATTGGAGACTACTTTTCTATTTTTGATTGTTTATTTTTTCTGTTCAATGTACAATTCATTTCTCCTTTTGCATCGACTTAGGGCCTGTTTACATTAGCTTATTTTCAATTCAGTTCAGTTCAGCTTCATTCAGTTCAGTTCAGTTCTTAACCCAATTTCTCTGTCTCATAAAATATTCAATTCAGTTCAGTTCAATTCAGCTCCATTCAGTTCAGTTCAGTTCAATTCAGTTCAGCTCCATTCAGTTCAGTTGATTTCTTCATGTAAACATGCCCTTAGGGCAGCATTTCAAGCAGTAATAAAAGAAACAAAAGCTTGCAAAGCATAATCAAATTAATTGATTGCATTGCATAAACCAAATCTTTTCATGGTATCAGAGTTAAGGGTTCAAATCCCGAGATTTCTCAAATTTTCATCACAAATTAAACACAAAAATTCAAACTGAAAATCATCAAAGCATCCGAAGAGATGGCGAAAAACAAGACAGAAATGAAGAAGTCATCAATGATTACTCTGATACATTATATCTTGTGCACCAGATCATTCTCATATGCAAATTAGTAGCATGATATTCAATGGAAGTAATTTTTCAAATTGGAGCAAAAAAGTGAAAATGTCACTTGCTTCAATGAACAAATTAGGGTTCATAGATGGGAGCTGTCAAGAACCACAATGGGGAGACAAAGACTTCAAAAAATGGAGCAAAAATGACTATGTGGTCATGTAGCTATTCAAATTGATGAATGACAAGATTGCAGAAAGCTTGATTCTTTGCACATTTTCAAAGGAATTACTGAATGAGTTAGTTAAGCGATATGCAGTAAGMAATCCTCCTCAATTGTATCAGATGAAGAAGGAGCTAAATAAGCTTGAGCGAGAGAGTCTTACAGTATTAGAATATTATTGTAAGATGAAGACCTTGTGGGATGAGATCTAGTGTTTGGAGCAATATCTTACATGTGACTGTGAAGCATTGAGAATTTGTAAGTGTAATCTAAACAAGAAACTGAATGAGATAAAAAAAAAAGAGATAGATTGTTGGATTTTCTGAATGGATTAGATCAAAAAAATATGAAGGAATGGTTGGGAACATCTTGTCAATGGATCCTTTGCCCAATTTGAATAGATCTTTTCATTTGGTTCAACAAGTGGAGAAGCATAAGGAGGTAGCAGGAAGCACAAAGAATGTCAACACAGCTGACATCAGATGTAAAAAATGTCAACAGAGAAAACAAGGGCACGCAAAGAAGGGATTATAAGAAAGAAAAAAACAACGAAAAATGTGATCACTATGACATGAAAGGGCATGTTGTAGATACCTAAAAGTGTCTCCCCAAATTAAATAACCGGTGATGAAAAGTACAATATTTCAAAATAAATTTGATTCCGAAATTTACGACAAAATCCATAAACCACACCCACTTGCACAAATTTAATTAAAGTTTAGCTCGAAACCATACACTAGGGGTCCAATAATGGGCGGAAAATATTTATCTTTACTTGTTTTAACTATTTTCTATTTTTAGGCTTTTTTCTTCTTTATTAATAGGATTTTTATAGTATTTTCTATAGGTAATTTCTATGATTTCCACTTTTCATTTTATTTTTCTCATTTTTCTTAGTTCGCTAGTGTTTTTATATAATTTTCTGATTTTTCTATGATTTTCTATGATTTTTACAAGTTTTCTAAAAAGATTTTCGAAAATAAATAAATTTAGAAATTATCAGAGAAATCCAAAAAATACGGGAATGATCCGGAATATTCTAAAAGGGTAATCTTGATCTCTAAGGAAGCCAAAATCACATTTAGGATATTCTCGGACCCTAGTTTACATCCAAAAATGCAGATTTCCGAACGAAAGATCGATAAAAGAAGCAAATCGTATATACGCTTGGTGACATGGCAAGCCATGTCACCAGAAGCATATATATGCTTGGGATTGGCGTATATACACTTCCCTCAAGCGTATATACGTTTCCCAGACTGTGTATACGTTTTGTTTAGTGTGTATACGATTTACTTTTTCGATAGCTATCCTTCGTATACGCCTATAAAAACATGCTCTTGGTGCTTATACGAAGATCAACAAAAATCTATGGAGTTTGTGCAATACAAAGCTCTCAAAAATCTCTCTTTCACACATATCACTCACAAAATCCAAGGTTCTCAAATCCGTCGCACCTTTCGGAGTCGTTTTTTGCGAATCGAAGCACAAATTCTTTGGCTATTCAATACATATACATATATATATATATATATATATATATATATATATATATATATATATATATATATATATATATATATATATATATATATATTACTATTAATCTTGTTTAACATAATAAATTGAGTTTTGTTTGCTTCGCTTTAGGTTTTCAAACATGTGAATCCTCTTATTTTCAATCATCTTTGCCTTATCGCAATTGTTTTAATTGTTATTGTCAATGCTAACAATCTATTTTGTTGTGATAAGCGATTTGTTTGGAAGTGAAGTTTTTGATATTCTAACCTTTGTTTTCTCTTGTTTTTGTAGCGATACAAGGTAAGAGAATTTGTATATATTTGAGTTTTAATTGTTGTATATATTATTCTTGATTCTTGTACATATGGCTTTGCGATTGTTTAAAGAAGACCAGAACTTGCTTGAATCATATTAAATTCAGATTAATTATGGACGAACGGATTTTAGGCTGCGTATTAATTTAATTAATTTGAAGTGGTCACAATTATTAGGTTAGGTAGTGGTAGATGCATAATAGAAACTCACTTTTGTAATAGTTTCTAGGGTTAGAGCRTATCCAATGAATTTGATCGAAAGAAATTACACTGAGACCGATTAGAGGCCACTACATGCGGGCAGATTTGGGTCAAAGATTCAGTCCGTCATTAGTTTGACACCAATGTTTCGGACGTCAGTGATTAACTTGTATAGGCACAGTGGTGATTCCCCACTCGACAACACTCCCCCAACACACTCACGTGCGGTATCTGTGGCTCAAGCCCACAAACAACAATCGATGTAGGACAAGCCCGATAAAGGCCCACGCCTACACATGTCAAAGAAGAGTGTTTCAAATTAGTGGGATATCAAGATTGGTATAAAAATCCCAAAGGAAAATCAACAAGGTTTGTTGGAAATGTGAAAAGGAGTATGGTGATGAAATGCAAGATACACTTTTGGATGGAAGGTATGGAGAAGGTAGTGGCARCAACAACACAAAAGATGACAACTTGATGAGCACTGTGGTGTAGCAAGTGATGAAGACATCAAGTGAGAAGCAGGTTGGAATTGGAGGTAATCTTAAATAGATTTACTTTGCACGTATAATATTAGGATCCAATACAATGAATTTGTGTGATGTTTTTGATAAAAATAGTTGATAATAAATTCAGGAGCTTGATCACATAGTTGGGATTATAGACCTTTAGACACCCAAAAGTGTCTCCCCAAATTGAATAGCCGATGAAGAAAAGTAAGATATTACGAAATAGATTTGATTCTGAAAGCTGCGGAGATATCCATAAATCAAACACATTTGCATGAGTTGAATTAAAGTTGAGTTTCATATCATACACCGAGGGCCCAATAATAGGCGGAAAATATWTATTTTTATTTTAATTTTTAGGCCATTTTTTTAGCAAAATTATTTTTTAGAATTATTTCTAAAGATCATTAATGAGATTTTTCATTCTCATCTTATTCTTCCCATTTTTTTGAGTTCATCAGTATTTTTAAAGAATTTTTTTCTATGATTTTTATAAGTTTGCGATAAATTTTCGAAAATAATTAAATTCAGAAATTCTAGCAGAAATCCAAAAAATTTGGGAATGATCCAGAATATCATATAAGGTTAACCTTGATCTCCAAGTAAGCCAAAATCAAATAAAGGGTAATTCTCAGATAACAGATTAAATCCAAAAGATATAGATGCAAAATTCCCAAAGATATCAGACGAAAACTAGATAGAATTAGTCTTTGCTATCTTATCCTTCGTATACGCCTATAATACATGCTCTTGGTGCTTATTCGAACATCAACAAAAAATCAACAAAGGATCAACGGAAATCAACGAAAACCATCGTACGAAGTGCAATTCAAAGCTCTCAAAAGTCTCTCTCCCATTCAAATTCAATCCTCTTACACAAACCACTCACAAAATCAAAAGCCACTCGAATTCGTCGTAACTTTTGGAGTCGTATCTTTGCGGATTTAGGTACAAATTCTGAGGCTATTCTATCTTATTCTCTCTCTTCTTTTATTATTGATCTTGAACAACATAATATTTTGAGTTTTATTTGATTMGCTTTTGTTTTTTCAAGCATACAAATCACATTATTTTCAATCATTTGGTTTCATCACAACCGTTCGAATTATTGTTATCAATGCTAATAATATCTTTTGTTGTCATAAGCGATTCGTTCGGAAGCAAAGCTTTTGATAATCTAACCTTGCTTTGTTTATTTTGCTTTGATAGCGATACAAGGTGAGTAAATTCGCACATATTTGAGTTTTGATTTCTATATATATTATTCTTGATTTTTGTGCCTATGACTCTTTTGATTGCTTAATCAAGATCGAAATTTGCTTGAATCACATTAAATTCAAATTAATTATGGACGAACGGATTTTAGGCACCATATTAATTTGATTAATTTGAAGTGATCACAACTATTAGGCTAGGTAGTGATGCATGCATAATAGAAATCAACTCCTGTAGTAATTTTAGGTTAATGCGCATTCTAAGATCAAATCAATATGCTCTTTGAATTCAATTATTATGATTTATGGAACTACAATGAGACCGAGTAGAGGCTGCTATATGCGGGTGGATTGGGTCAAAGATCTGATCCRTACCATGTCCCCGAACCCACAATTTGTTTACTGGACCTAACAGTGGGCCGAGGCCATTAGTTTGGCACCAATGTTTCGGGCGTCTGTGATTAACCTGTATAGGCACAGTGGCAATCCCCTCTATCGACAACTCACCCCAGCGCACTCAYGTGCGGTATCTGTGGCTCAAGCCCACAATTCAAAATCGACATAGGACGTAGGCTCGATAAGGGCACACGCTTACAAGACCTATTAAATGAGATTAAGGAACTTAACAAACTAGTAAGAGTGGGGTTGAAAGAAGGTAATATAAAGGAAGTTAAGAGTATTGGGGAGATAAGGTTATGTGAAAATATGAATCTAGTGATTGTGTTTTATCTGYCAGATTTTAAGCATAGTTTATTATCCGTGAACAAGTTAATGCGGACAAATGGAGTAAGGTTTACATTTGATAATGAAGGATGTGTATTTCAGGACTCATGGACTAAGAAGGTCCTAGAACATGGAGAAGAAGTGAATGGATTATACAAGATCATATTAGGAGCATGAAGAATAAAAGATGATTTGGAGAGTAGAAAAGGAAAGACTTTTGTAGGAGCTGCGAAGAGCCAATAAGATGAAGAAAATGTAATAGAGTTAGATGAGTGAAAGAGATTGCATGCTAGGTTATGGAATACATCTTTATCTAACATGAAGTATTTAAGTTTTTGTAAGTGCAATGGATTGCAAGAAATTTTCTGTGACACTTGTARTTTGGCTAAACACCATAGATTACCTTTTAATTTGAGTAAAAATGTTGCTGAGAAATCTTTTGATTTGGTGCATATGGATGTTTGGGGTCCTTATAGGAATGAGACCATTACTAGTGAAAAATMTTTTTTTGACAATTGTTGATGATCATAGTAGAGTGACATGGGTGCACTTGATAACTAGCAAGGAATAGGTAAAGCAAGTGATAGAGGGGTTTCTGGCACTTGTTGAAACTCAATTTAACACAAAAATCAAGGTGGTGAGAACAGATAATAGARCTGAGTTCACCAACTCTGAATGTTCTGATTGTTTTCGAAAAGAAAGGGATTATGCATCAAAGGAGTATTAAAGGAGTAGCCCAACAAAGTGGAAGAGTAGAAAGGAAGCATATGCACTAAATTGAGACTAATAGATCATTGAGAATACATGCATGGATGCCTAAATATCTATGGGGAGAGTGTGTGCTAGCTGCAACACATATCATTAATATGCTTCCCACATTAGTGCTAGGATGGCCGGAAAAGTCCTTATGAAATGTTGATGGGAAAAGAACCCACTTATGATCATTTAAGAGTGATAGGTTGTCTATGTTATGCCTCCCGAGAAGTAAAAAGGAATCAAATAAAATTGAGCCTAAAGTAATTAGAAGTGTATTGGTAGGGTATCCTTATGGTAGTAAGGGATACAAGTTATATGATTTAGAAAGAAGAAAAATATTTATCAGTAGAGATTTTGTATTTAAAGAAGAAGTCTTCCCTTTCTTGCTTTCAAAAAAGAGGGGGGGGGATCAGAATTGAAGGTGAAGTACAATGTACTGAGCATTACACAAGACATGTCATCTGAAACATGCACATATTGCATCATTGAGACTCACCAAAAACAGAGAACAATAAATAAATGAGAGATGAATTAGAAGAAGTCCAATCACAAGACGATTTAGAAAAGGAACATGAAAGTGAGGAGCAAGGACATCATTGCATGAGAATCATGAAGAGGAAGAATTGCTGGAGAACACACAAGCTACAACTTCAATTCAACTTAGAAGATTACACAATACAACACAATTTCCAATCAAATATCAAGATTTTGAGTTTCACATTCCTGGGAAAAGAAAAGAAAGAAATGAAGAAATATCTCCAACTTTTGTTGTTCATAAAATGGAGTGCAATGACACAAACATGATTAAAAGTTTCAATAATGTCATGAAGATAGACGAGCCTATCTATTACAAAGAGATGCAGAAAGCAAAGGATGGAGAGATGCAATAAATGTAGAAATTTAAGCCTTAGAGAATAATAATACTTGGGATTTTGTGGATCTACCAAAAGGGGAAAATGTCGTAGGATGCAAATGGGTTTATATTACAAATTTAAATACAAGCCAAATGGTGAAGTTGAAAGATTAAAAGCAAGACTGGTTGCAAGGGGAGATAAGCAGTTGGAAGGAAAGGACTACAAGCATACTTTTTCCCATTGCAAATATTTGCAACAGTTAGATTATTAATCGCATTAGCAAGTATGAAAGATTGGAAGTTGAATCAATTAGACATCGACAATGCTTTATTACATGGTACATTAGAAGAAGTTTACATGAAACCTCCAGAAATGTGCCTCCAGGAAAGGTTTGTAAATTAAATAAAAGCTTTTATGGGTTGAAGTAGGCTTCTAGACAATGGAATAAAGCTCTCAAAGAATTTTTTTTATCAAAAAGGGATTATTCCTTATTCATGAAGAAGCGAGAAGGGAAGTACTGCCTAGTATTGGTTTATGTTGATGATCTTCTAATAACAGGAGATGACGTGAAACAAATTCAACAATTAAAAAGGGATTTAGATGAAGAGTTCAAAATTAAGGATCTAGGAGAAATGAAGTATTTCTTAGGTCTTGAAGTAAAAAGGAATGATGAAGGGATATTATTAAGCAAAAGAAAATACATACTTGACATGCTTGCTCAAACTCATTTGGTTGATTGCAAGCCAACAACTTTTCCTTTTCCAAAAGGGATAAAATTGTCACCATATGAAGGAGAATTATCGAAGAATTATGAGAGTTATAGGAGTTTAATAGGTAAGGTTCTATACCTTAATTTTAGTAAACCATATATCTCTTATTCAGTTCAACAATTGAGCCAATTCATGGCTTGTCCCCTAAAACCTCATTGGGATGCTGCTTTGCATGTGGTAAAATTTCTTAAGGGTACTATTGTTCTTAGTTTATTTTATTCTAAGAATGGTGATCTGAGTTCAAAATCAGTGTCTATTCTGATGTAGATTGGGGATCTTGTGCTTTTAGTAGAAAATCTCTCGCGGTATATTATGTGTATCTGGGTAATAACTTAGTGTTTTGGAAAACCAAGAAGCAAAAAACCACTTCCAAATCCTCAACTGAATCAGAATATATAGAAGCATGTCTCAAACCACTAGTGAACTTCTATAGGTTCATGGGATTCTTCAAAATATGTCTGTTCAAATTCTGAAGCCTATTACTCTTTACTGTGATAAGAAATCAGCCATGTATATAGTTGATAATTTAGTGTTTCATGAAAGGACCAAACATCTAGAAGTTGATCTTCACCACAATAGAGATCACTTGGTATTTGTGTGTTCTCTCTATTGGTTTTGTTAGGTCCTCTTCTCAACTTGCAGATATCATGACTAAATCACTTTCACAACACCAACATAATTTTTTTATCTTCCAAGCTAGGCCTAGTTATACCAGTCCTCCTTGAAGGGGAGGGGAGGGGAGGGTTGAAGAAATAATGTTGTTGTGCTGATTAGTCATTGTGTATTAATTTTTATCCTTATTTTACTCTCAAAGTTTTTGTGACATGCTGGAAGAGAGTACGGTCTCCTCCACTTTACCAAAGAAGCAGGTTGACTTCCTTGTTTTAAGGAAAGTTTATCGGAGACTTTTTTCTGTTTTTTGATTGTTTATTTTTTTTGTTCAATGTACAATCCATTTCTCTTTTTCACTTAGGTTATAACTAAGGGTTTTGTGCCTTGTATATATATAGCTTAGTTAGTTTGTATTCTTAGAAAAGGGCAGAATTTCGAGCAGTAATAAAAGAAACAAAAGCTTGCAAAGCATAATCAGATTAATTGATTGCATTGMATAAACCAAATCTTTTCAACATTATTACTGATTTAGATTTCTCATAAGTTCGAATAGTAAATCGCAATACTAGTATAAAGTTGGTGAAACATAACAACAACCTCTATTATATAATCCAAGGGTGGATCGGAGCATGATGTCCCCCCTTGGAATTGACGTCTTTACCCTCAGCTTCATTATAAAAAATTAATTAGTTAAAATGATTTAAATCCCTTCCTAATTTACATGTGTAACAAGGAAGGTTTAATACACTCACCCTTAAAAATGGAAATCTATGCTTAAATATGATTACGTGACTAATTAAAACAATTTTCAAACAATCATGTACCAAAATTTACATATATTGTTTATCTCTATTATATAAGCCAAGGGGGGAGCAATGGTGTCCCCCCTATGAAATTACCTAGGTACCCTTAATGATTTGACTATTTTAAAAATATATATTAAAATTCAAATATAGTTATAAAACTTAACACTAAAAATGGAAATAATTGCTCATCACAAGTTTAATGCATTTATTCTAACAAAATAAATATGAAAATTATACCATTAAATTATTTTATCAATTAATACACAATTAAGTACTCTTTATTACATAAACAAATAATATCAAGTTCAATCTATTCAAAAGACAAATACGAAGTAGTTGCTAAAACATATATGAACAAACCAAAGTATACATTAATGAAACTATACTATTATTCTACATAAAAATTCAAACAAATGAGGTACCGATTATTTTTTATTTTCAATTATAGGCTTGAAATCATAGCATTCAACTTCTTCAAAAATAATTTTATCCATATTAATTAAATACTAAAAGAAAAAGAAAATTTAGGTGGGAGACCTAAGTCACAAAGACACAAGCAAGACAATATAACTAGAAATTAAAATGTTTAACATTTAATTTTTTACTTTTAGCAATTATCCAAAAAAGAAAAAAATTATCGCATAAAAAATATTCAAGCACGCATCGCGTGCATCAAATACTAGTTTCTATCTAAATATTCCTTTGCTATAAAAATTATAATCTCATTCTTTTTGGTGCAAATTAAAATTTTATAATTGTCATTTATATATAAGTTGAGGTAACTTATATAATTAATCAATTAACTTTCATACTAGATAAAAAAAAATGACAACGCACGCATCGCGTGCAATAAAGATCTAGTACAATTAAACAAAACAGGATACAGTTATTTTGTTTAATAATTTCTTACAATAAAGAGTATTTAATTGATCTACTATATCATTTATATGATTGATCGATCAAATATAAATGTTGAAACGTTCAAAGCTATCATTTTTTGTGTTGATTGCCAGCCTGGTTTTTATCGCTGACTTCTAATTTATTTGAATTTTAATTAGCAATAGCACTATATAATAATACTTGTAACTAATAAGATAGTAAAATGGAAGTTGCTCTCATAAAAAAGAAATTTCATTCGACACTGCACTAGAGCTGATGAGAGCTCGGTCAACTCGACAATTCAAAATATATACAAGCAGAAGAATATGTATATTCTATATTCAATCAACATGCATTATAATAAGCATCCTTTGTTCTCTAAATATATCCAAGTAGATAACATTTTTAAAAAGGTTTATATATAATAATATAAACAGATATTAATTCTAAAGGATTTTTTTGTCCTTTACCACCTTATAGTTGCAAGATTTTAAAAACTCTCATCTTTTATGGGGCGTTTGGTAGGTGGAATTATAGATAGGGAATGAGATTATTAATCCCTAATTTTTTTATTTCAATGTTTGGCATATGGGAATTGGTGTTAAGGTGGGAATGAGAATGCGATTAAATAGCTTCTATTCCYCAAGTTTTATTACCTAGTGGGGGTAGGTAATAAAATTGAGGGAATGAGATTATTTAATGAAAAGACTAAAATAACTCAATCTATTAATTGATATAATATCCTACACCACTTATAAAAGGGTAAAAGGGTAATTTTTAAATTTAATCCTTATATTAATCTCACATACCAAACATGAGATATTAAATTCCTCAATCTTATTCCCAATGAAATGCCAAACAAAGAATAGGGACTATTTATTGAATTCCCACCCTCTAATTCTCATTCCCACTCTCATCCTATATTCCCCAAATTCTCATTCCCACATGTCAAACACCCCGTTAGTTTTTTTTTTAAACTCCCACCTTAAACTTACAAATTGTTCTAAAACTCTCACCATTTAACACTTTAGTTACATTTTCTGTTAAATGTGGGCCCACTCCTCTCTTCTTCCCCCTTCTTCCCTTACATCACACCCTCTGTTTCATCCTTCTTCCTCATCCTTCAAAACTCCATTTTTCTTCAATTTTGCTTCGAATTAGCTAAAAAAAATCAAGTAAATGCATATATATTACTCTTTTGATTTGCAACCTTAATTTAGGGTTTAATTTGCAACTGAAGTAGAAAATTAGGGATAGCAATTAATTCCTTAATTCATCACTTCTGCTTAATTTATTTTGCGTCAAACCTTTTCTTAATTTAATTTATTAATCCTGCAATTGAAACCTTAATTTATTTTGCTTCAAACCTTTATTTATTAATCTTGCTCGCTGTTGCGTTTGTTGTTGCTCCTGCACCCTGCCATTCCTCCTCTGCCTCGTCGCGCTGATCTCTGCGTGGCTGCCACCACCCCACGACCACCCTTGCTCGTCGAGGCCGTCCAAGCTCACCAAAGGTTTTTTTTGGATTTTTATTTGGCATGTATTAAACTTTCGTTTTCTCTTGTTGATTTGRGGCTTTCTGATTGGTATTAGTTTTATTGTTTTTTGGGGTTTAATTGTATGAATTTGTATTTGGGGTTTAATTGTATTTATTTATATTTGATTTTATTATGAAAATTTTGATGTTGAAAGAAGAAAAAATGGAGTCTTGAAGAAAGAGGAGGAAGAAGGATGAAGCAGAGGGTGTGATGTCGAGGGAAGAAGGGGGAAGAAGAGAGGAGTGRGCCCACATTTAACGGAAAATTAAACRGAACCGTTAAAGGGTGGGAGTTTTAGAACAAATTGTAAGTTTAAGGTGGGAGTTTAAAAAAAACTAAAAGGTGGGAGTTTTTAAAAACTTGTAACTATAAGGTGGTAAAGGACAAAAAATCCAATTCCAAACGACAAAAATTATCCCTTTATTGATTGTAACTTAATCCATTTACTTTAACTTAAATCCGGTTAGAAACTAAACGGAACTAAAAATAAGTTGAATAGGCCCTTAAAGTACATCATTTTTGGTCAAWTATGTTTTTTTAATTGTGCGGATGAGCTCTCTCTCAAAAAAAATGTGCGRATGAGCCACAAGGGCGAGGTCTATTTATAATGGGGGAGGGGGTAAATCATACATCTGACCACAAGGATCAATGGTTAGAAGTTTTCTATCAGTTTCAAGAGATCTAGGAATGATTTTTATCTCCACCCTTATCGCTCTATAAACATCTAAAATAATAGGTTCAAGTTAAGGCGGGGAAAAATATACAAATCACAATATATTCTAGAGACATTGCTACTTATAATTAACCTTGTTGTAACTACTCATAGTAGGGATGATATGATAATTTGAGGGGTTGTAATATTGAACATGCCGACTATAATATGAATGCCACAAATATTAGAATTTTTTGTGGGGAAATACCAAGATAAATGGCCTTTTGCGAAATAATACTGCCATAAACACTTATTGTGGGGAAATACCAAACAATCTTTATGTTTTGTCTTGAGGTACGATTTTATGTTTTTCCGGCAAAAAAGTCCATTTTCTGGCGTTGACTCGTCGGATTGTTGTGAGTTGTTGTGCGTGTCTCTCACTCGCCTTTATTACCTCATTGCCACTCGTTGAATTCACTAACTCACATTTACTCACTCAAACTAACTCACTTCACTTCACTCTTTCTTCTCTCTCCTYTACTAACCATTCATCTTCTCCTCTCTCTCTTCCATCTCAAGCTTGTTTCTCGTTGTAATTTTGCTCGTTTATGTAACAAAGAGCAACGGTGAAAGGTAATTCTAACTCCTTTATTTTATTTTATTTTTTGCCCTAATTTATTCCCTAAATGCTACTGTTTTCCTTTAATAATTGATGTAATTGTTGTCGTTTTTGGTTAAATCATTGATTAAACTAACAACATTGCATGTTTTACTGCTTAAAATCTTATGCCCTAATTCAGGAAATTTAAAAATTGAAAAAAAAACCAATTAAAAACCCTAATTTACAGAATTCAATATTGAAAAAATGAAAAATTAAAACACAAAAACACTCTCCTTTGAGGGAATAACAGGGGCAGAGATGAGAGAGCAGCGAGAGAAGTAAGATTTGAGGAGTGAAAATTGGAGATGTTAAATGGATTTTAATGAGGGAGTCTTSTTTTTTTGACCGTTGGAGAGAAGAAATAGGAAGCCAGAAGAAAGAGAAGAAAGCAATAGGATGCGCGTGGGTGAGAAATTTGGAAGCAGGAGGTGACACACACGCACATGGTCAACGCCTGAAAATGGACTTTTTGGCAGAAAAATGGTAACTTGGTACCTCAAGGCAAAACATAAATTTTGTTTGGTATTTCCCCACAATAAGTGTTTATAGCGGTATTATTTCACAAAATGCCACTTTTCCTTGGTATTTCCCCACAAAAAATTCCAATTATTATTGTTAGAGAACATGGCAACATGCCTATTACAAAATTGAGTAGTGGGGGGGGGGGGGTGAGATATACACATCTCAATATATCCTAGTTATAATATTCTGAGGGGACATAAAACACATTAAGGAAACCCTCGAGACATAGAAGGAAAATGAAGAGATCGAAGGTAAATGAAAAGATTAGAAAATATGAATTGTCATCACAGTGTTAGGAGTATGAAAAGACTATACCTCATTAGGGTGGATGAAAAGAAAATGGCATATAAATTAAACACTTAATGCCTAGAGGGCAAATGAAAAGTTTGATGATAATTGAAAAGATTAGAGAACATGAACCAATAAACATGTCAAACGGGTCAAGTTAYGTTYTACTGAATCAATATATGTTTTCAGGTTATTCATAACAGGACGWCAGCAAGTTCAGGTTTAGGATATCTTGTTCATGCCCCCAAATACTCTGGTTCGAGTCGACCCATCGGGTTTTGAGAATTATAACCGTGTTGTTTTTATTGTTTTAAATGTAATTTTTATAACCTCATTTGTTAAAAAAAAAGTTTGAATTTGTATCCCAAATATCAAGAATTAATAAATAACGTCTTTTAGAATCTTTTTCAACAAATCATCAAAATGACAATTTAAAAAAATTAATGGTAAAGGTTAAATAGTCTAATGTGATAGAAATTATTAACAACCCATAAAAAATAATAAAAAGTGATTAACCCTCTGGGTTGAACTGGGTCGGGTTGAAAATTAGCGAATTTAAGCGGTTATGAAAGACAGGTTTTAACGGATCAAAAATCTCAAAAAATTTGTCAAAATCCATTATTTTTGCGRGTCGGATTGCTCATATTTTCCAGGTCAGGTGAAAAATTGACAGCTCTATGAACCAAGCAAGAAAAGATTACACATCATTTGGGATAAATGGAAAGACAAGAGAAAATATATACTTGCAACATGAAAATTGGGAATATAAACGGATGGAAAAAATACATAACAAAAAAATGTGACAAGTGTCGAAAAAAGGAAGTGTTACATGTTGCTTTCTTTTTACACACTTTATACTTAGTTGGACATTTTTACTCTCTATTTTATGTCAAAACGAATAGATTAAACACTTTTACTCTACTTGGTTGCTAGAGGTTACAGGTTAACTAGCTAGCAATTTATAATACTTCGTAACTGATTCAACTAGATRTTTGTATCGATGTTTATATAAAAGTGTTTGGTAAATAGCTGTTAGCTGATAGTTATTACTATGGGTGCTTATTGAGCAGTCGAGCTCACGAGCAGCTCGTGACTGACTCGGTTAAAGCTTGACTCGAGAGAGCTTAACTCGATACGTTAACGAGTCAAGTCGAGCAAGTCCCAACTCGACTCGTTAAGATCGCGAACAACTCGTTAATTTTTTAAGGTTCATATTTTATAATAAATAATATTTTATTTAACATGAACAATAAAACAAAATATAGTACTCATATTTTATTTCAGATTTGTTGTTGAAGACTTGTATTTTATTTGTTTATGTTTGTATGTTTTATTGGACTTTATTCTTATGCACTTGTGTTTTATTGTTGTGCAACTTATGTTACTTTTCGTGGCCTTTTGTTATCGAGCTTGAATTAACGATCTCGAGTTGAGTTGACGAGTCGAGCTGACAAGTCGAGTTTTGAGCTTGAAAACAAAGTTTAGAAACGAGCTTCGAGTCGAGTCGAGCAGGTGAAGATTTTTAACGAGTCGAGTTGAGCAAAAGCTTAACGAGCAACAAGTCAAGTCGAGTAGGTGGAAATTTTTAACGAGTCGAGTCAAGTCATACCCTGCTCGCAATCGACTCACTCGATAAGCATCCCTAATTATTACAAACTTTCCCTAGATATTGTCCAAATTTTCCCCAACTCCTCTTATACAGTTACACCTTTTACAATTACCAAATTATTGTCCACACTCCACATTAGAATTTTTTTTCCGAAATGGCAATTTTGATTTTTTGTAACAGTCATTTGAAATGACAGTGGTCTTTCTTCTCTTATGAAACTACTGAAGTTAGAAATTATTTAGAATGCAAAACCGCTATTATAAATGGTGCTTTTTATAAAAATTAGGGGGAAAATTGATGACGTGGACAATATTTAGAGAATGATAAAAAGTTGGGTTGTATTTTGAGAATTGGAAGAATTTCCAACCACATGCACGGAAAGCGCTCAATTGTTACAGTGTATAAAAAGCCAAATAAAAAAACAAAAACCTATAAGATCTTCCAAAAACATTCTTCAAATGAGCTTTTTATATAAAAAAAACCTTTTTCTCTCTCGCCTCCTTCGCTTTTCTCTCTTTTGTTTTCTTCCTCTCTTTTAGCCTGTACGGGAGCTCCCCGGCAGTATAGGGCCACAACCCTCCTTGTCGGCGAGTCACCCACCCTGTTTTCCCTYCTCTTGTTAAGTTGGAACTTGCACCAGACTTTCACGGGATTCGCTTCTCTGTCCTAACCCGTAAATTGTTCCTTTTGCGGGTCGATCTTCTGTATGGGTCTTTTGTCAAGATTGGGTATTTTGGTGCTTGAGATCTTGGTTGGATTAATTAAATTGTGGGCATAAGTGTTAGATCGAATCGGCACCGTTATTCCCTTCCGATTAGGAAAATCGAACTTACATCATTTGGTATTAGTTTTTCGGCTTCAACAGAAGGTTTTCTAATTTAGATTTAGTTTTTAGTTTTTTTTTKGTCTTTTGCTTGCTTTTTTAATTATTTGAGTTTCTGCCCTTCGAGTTGTATGGGTATTCATCACCTATTGACGTGTTGGTTTGACATCTCGTTTGTGGGAGTTCAGTGGTGGGACTTAGGCCTTCACAAGTCGAAATTCTGGAGGTGGTAACTTGGTTTGGTCTGTTCTTGGATTCGGAACGGTTCTTAGACTTGGGTATTGCGCGAATCGCGACTTTTGTTTGGAGGAAACAGTTTTACTGTCTTGTTTTCTCTCGATGGCGTTGAACGACCCTTACGTGTGATAGTTTATTTAGTTATTACGTCTCTTGAGTTTTTTTGTTTAATAAATTTGCCCCTTGCGGTGGCTTTAGTTTTGTTTGGTTCTTGTTTTGTTTGCATTGTCCATCCTCCATAGATCTTAATCTATGCAGTTAGGTTTTTTAGATAGTGTGTTATGAGTTTCTTTAAGGAAAATTTGCCAATAACTACCCACATTTGGGACTTTTTTAGAAAAAATTACTCACATTCCATTTTATTAAAAATAACTACCCACTTTTTGCAAAATCATTAGAATTCACTACCCGTTAAAGGTTTTACGCTAACACCGTTAACTCCAAACCATGAAACCACCACGAACCACCACTCCTTCAYTGCTACCACCTACCACCGACCACTCCCTTCCATCGGAGCTGCCACCAGCACCAATCAGCACTACTGCAGCCTTCAAGCACCACAACTAGCACCACCCTAGCTAGCCCAGCCCACCCCAGCCCTAACCCGGCCAATCAAATCCCAMCCACCCTTGCGAACTCACTCTCCTCTCTCCCAACCACACGCACCACCACCACTCCAGCTGCTCCCACTACACCCACCCCTGCCATCGTGACAAACCCAATCGCACCCACAACCAGCCGTAGCCGTAGCCGCAGCCATACGCACCAAGCTTCAAATGCAACCAGCGACATCTCGAGGTGTTCGAACAAGGGTAATTCAAGGATAAATTTTGTTCGAAAATTAAACAAAAATTCAGCAAAAAAAATTTAGGGCTTTGTTTTGTGTAGTTTTGAATTGCAAAATCGTACACTTAATTGTAGTTTTTGTATTGAATTCAAAGAGCTTGATTCGATATATATAAAAACCCTAAATTTCTTCATGAAATTGTGCAAAACTTCGAGCTACTAGCAAGTTTAATTGCAGTGGGAGGAAGAACCTACGGTGGTGATGTAGTGGAACGCAAGAAGAGAAGGGTCTCCATTTGTGGCTAGGTCGCGGTGGTTAAGGTGGATTRGCGCTTGGTGGTGGAAAGAGAAACGCGGGTGTGGGGCCTGCGATGCAAGGGTGTTAGGGTGATTTCGAGGTGGTTGGGATGGTGGCTGCCTRGGTTGGTGAGGGTGGTGGCTGTTTGGGTTGGTGGGGAACTTGGGTCAAAGGTTGATGGTGGCTGAAGGGTGGTAGCAGTGAGGGAGTGGTGGCTAAGGGAGTGGTGTTAGTTGTAGTGCGAGTTGTGGTGCTTGGAGGTTGCAGTGGTGCTGATTGGTGCTGGTGGCAGCTCCGATGGAAGGAAGTGGTCGGTGGTAGGTGGTAGCAGTGAGGGAGTGGTGGTTCGTGGTGGTTTCATGGCTTGGAGTTAACGGTGTTACCGTAATACCGTTAACGGGTAGTGAATTTTAATGATTTTGCAAAAAGTGGGTAGTTATTTTTAATAAAATGGAATGTGGGTAGTTTTTCTAAAAAAGTCCCAAATGTGGGTAGTTATTGGCAAATTTTCCTTTCTTTAATTGTGAAGGTTCGACCGCTTCAGTTCGATTGTTGGGGATGTCTAATTGACTCTACATGCATGGTTATTCAATTACTTCTATATCAGTTATTATGTCGAATTTACGCGAACTCACAGATAGTATTGTTTCGGATGAAGATTTGCTTTAAGGCTTTATTGGTTCAAATACTTGAGCAATCATACGGTGTATATATGTAGTTTTTTGGATAGGTATATTTGTACTTGTCAATTAATTTMTTCGGAAATGGATTGTAAGTGTCGTTTGGCTAGCTTCTCCTCTTTAATGAAATCTTTTAGYTTTGTGTAAAAAAAAATGAGTTTTTTATATGAGATTATTTAAAAAGAGCTCAAGCGCAAATTATTAGGTACAATCCCCCCTACCTAGCAAAATACAACCCCGCTCCCCTAGCTTATGTGGCACATGATTTATTCCCCTCCCCCTATTATCTCTCACGCATGATTTTTTAAAAAATAAAAAATAAAAAATAAAAAATCATTAATTAAATAAAATTATATAGATATAAATATTTGACAACTAATAAAAGCAATGGAAAAAACACATGTATACTAGGAGGGTTGTATCTTGTAATGTAGGGGGGTTTGTATAGTATAGGGCAAATTCTATTATGGTCCCAGGACCATAATAGAATGTGTGGTCCTCCTACGTGTTCCACACGCTCCTCATAATACACGCTCTTCAACACACACTCCTCATTAATCACGCTCTTCAACACACGCTACTCCTCCCAAAAGATATTTTCTCTCTCTTCCATAAACCTCCCAAAAACCCAGCAAAAAAAACCCCAAAAAACACTATCAATCTCAACACACGTTCAATTAAATCGATCAAATAGGAATCAAAATCACAAGATTAATGAAAAATCCAAATGGATTTAAGGGAAGAGTATAAAYTGGCGTATCAGAGGAAAGGAAAAAGGTATAATTTCAATTACAAATTTCAAATATTTATGTGATTTTATTAACATTTGCATGTATTTGATTCTTTGTTGTTTGAATTTGTGAAGGAATAAGGAAGATATGCAAAATTCATATGAAGTAGATGAATATCGAAAGGAACTGATGTAAGTTCATTTTCCAAAAAATAATTTACAATTTACAATTTTTTGTTGATGATGAACATTTGATTTGTATACTCAATTTGCTTGTGATTTAAGCTCATTTTCAGCTTTGTGCTTATTATATTAGTAGCAATTTAGGCTTTGATATTCATATATTTTTATTTTTGATTTGATGTTTGTTGTCTGGTTTCATTTGCGAAATTCTAATTGCGAATTTGATTCTTTAAKAATTTGAGATTCAATTGCTGTTTTTTCGAATRGCGAATCCTTTCTAGTTGTTTTTGTGAATCAATTTCTGTTTAAATCCAAAAAACTTGATGCATTCTGCTTTTTTGATTGTTTGTTTTTTATTTCGCTATAATTAACCTATCTACATAACATTGATTAATTTAATCTGGTTGTTTGTATTGCTATTAGGTAATTAGCATTCGTACATACATTAGTTCAGTAGCAATATCCTTCAATATATTAAAATGTATGTACTTCAAAAACATTAATTATATGAAGAATGAATTGAAATGGATTTAGTATGTTAGCTTTATCGAATTGAAGACAAAAAAGAGATTATATTACTGTTGGCCTGCTTACTTTGATACTGCAATTTTCCTACTAATATTACTGATTTTTTTGATCTTGTAGGTCGAATGAAGAAAAAGAAGAAAGAAAGCAAAGAATCATCAAAAATTGTTCAGGAAATTGTTCTGAACTAAATAATAAGTAGTGTATGAATTGAAGAAACCTAATGCACTTTGTATTCAATGCTAATAATCATGAACATTTGAATTTTAAAATCGAGTCATTTGCATTCTATTATGAACATTTTCATTTAAAACATCAATTTTTCCTAGAGTATTTGCATTTGCTATTGTATGTTTTACACTAAAAAACTGAAAATTTATACTTTGTAGGAATGGAGAAACAACAAAATGAAAATGACAATACTAATGATGACACAGATCAAGGATACAAACAGTTGCAACCTTCGGGAGAAGAATCAAGGTTGTCGCATCCAAAAAAAAAAGCCGCAACAGCATTTTCAGATCAATTAGCACAATTGGTTAGTAGTTACATGCCAAGCAGTCTAAAATTGCTGCTACAAAGCCAACAAAAGCCACTTCAGGCAAGAAAGTCAACAAGGCCACCAAAACCACTCCCGCAGCAAAGCCACAAAACCACTCCCCTCGACAAAACAAACAGAGCCACCAACACTTCCCGCAACAGAGCAGCCAAACAATTCCCATCAAAAGGAAGTAGAGCCACTTCCTAGACAAACCGGAAGAAGGATTGCCGCAACAGAAAATGCAAAATCGCATGTCCTACAACTGAGAAAAGACCATTCTAGTTCTGCAGCAGAAGACAACTCAGAAGTAGCGATGCAAGAAAAAGAAAAGAAGCGAACGACAAATGAGTTGGATACAAATGAAGATCGACCGAGAAGAAAACGCGAAAGGATTTAACTTTGACTTTAATTTCAATTTATTATCTTAATACTGTTTGATATGGTTCTAAACAACAGGAAATCTTGATTTTTTGTAATATAGTTTGTGATACATTTGCAATATTTTTGTAGTATTATCTGTGATCTTAAAAAATGTATAATGAACATTTGGATTTATAACATGAACATTTCTATTTTGAACATGAACATTTCATTTTTGAACATGAACATTTGAATCCATCACTTCCATATTGTTTAAATAATCTTTAATGTCATTCTAATTTGCAGGTAACAACTACAAGAAAGAAGAAAAATGAAGAAGCAAAGACAACGGCACAATCAAGGGCAGGAGTTGTCAAGTTTATGAAACTTGTGAAGCATCTAACGGGACCGAAAAGGAAGCTCTATAGGAGCTTGATTGGTGCTTCGTCGTATGTAGACTTTCCAATCAGATCTATCATTCAACCAAGCAATTGGATAAATTTGATCCTAATAGTACTTCACTACGCTTGCCATTCGGCAACACAATTGAGATTGATGAAGAATATGTGAATTTTGTATATGGACTACGTCGGAGGAGAGGACATCATAGATGCTAGTTCATACATACATACAGCCCAGAGTTTACTGAATTTCTAGCAAAATGGAGACAATTTTGAACTTGGCCCCTCATTTGGTGCTCCAACAGTGTCACAAATTGTGACTCGATACACTAGCATTTGAAGGAGGCTCCTGTTGATGATTACTTCATAATAGACTTTGTTGTGTGTGCTGTCAATTGCTTCATTGTATCCAGCACAAGCAATCAATGTTATTTCAATTCTTAAAGAGCATTGGATGTTAGCCGTATAAAGAGCTTGAATTGGTGACAAGTATGCGTTCAATTCACTTATACGTACAACAATGAATATAGAGTGGCAATCTAAGCTTTTCAACGGACCGAATGTTTCTAACAGTAAGAATGCTACTTTTTGTGATACTTGTTATTTTGTACATGTTATGAATCATTCTAATTGTTTTCCTCTCGTGTTTTAGCTATGTTACTTTGATCGGATCCAAAAGATGAATACGAAGCATCCTAGAACAACACCTCTGATCTCAACTTGGACAGCAGAAATGATACGAGATAGATTGAAAATGGAAGTTGAGAGGTGGATTTGGAAAGGGATTATTTAGCCTAGGCTACAAATACTCCCGAACAAGCTGAAGTTTGTCAACAAATAGAACATCATATGGATGCTTCACAACGACAAACTATTTCAAGGTAATGGTTATTTCAAATGTGATGTGAATATATAATGATTATATTCCTATTTTCACCCAAATTGATAAATAATAAAACTTTTAATGTGTCTACAACAGGAGTTTGTACAAAGATTCTTTGCTTTAGTGAAGGATGTTGGACCAAAACTTGATGAAATCAACAAGATGTTACAACAATCCGGGACCTTCSTCCATGACAATACTCAACTTCAGCAAACAAGCGAGTGTTTGGAGAAAATGCTTGGAAAGGGAAGAGAGCCTTCGATGCTTAGCCAAGATAAAGAAGTGTATGAAAGTGATTCTTTCTGGGAGGAAATTGAAAAGAGAGAAAAGAGTATGTTGAATGAAATGGAGGATCCTAACTATTGTACTCCAAATTTCAACTCAATTCCTTGTAACTACTCAAATCACACTGTTAATTCAAGTGCAATGGTCCAAGGGAGGTAGAACACAATTCTCGATGTAAAMAAGTTATTTGATCTTGGTCTCAATTTCCAAACCCCTCCTCAAAAGTTGGATGAAGGTCCTTCAAAGGTTGCAGAAGTTAATGCAAAAGAAGGGTTAGTTTCAACTAATTAAATATACTTGTTATCAACTAATACTATTATTTATTACTTTAAATGTTTAAGTGTTTGATTATGTTACTAATAAGTTATGTTAGTTGTGAGCTCTTTTCATACAAATGCTGATGGAGATCTGAATATGAACATGAACATTTGTGTTTTCTGACATGAATATTTGTGTTCTAAAGATGAACATTTGAATAAACTGATTTATAACAATAACTTAAGACCCTATTTTGTAATATATAAGTTACTATTTAATTATATTAGCTAAATTATGTTTTGCTTTCATCTATTGTTTGATCTTTATTCAATGTTATGTATATGTTTGAGCAGGTTAAATGAAAAGAAGCGTCCTCCAAGAAAAGTTCATGTGCCTCAAATCTTTAAATCTCCATTCTTCGTACAATTATAAAGACTTTTAAAAGATTGGATGCAATGCAATTGACTGTCTCAGATTATGTCTTTAGTCAAGGAAATCCAGAGTAATAACCTCCTTATATTATTTCAAACGTTATCAAAAATCATGATTGAACATGTAATGAATGAACATGTTTGTTTCATTATTTAACTATAATATTCATGTCGTGTACTGTAAATGTTACAGAGAAGCATTGTACTATGATGGAGAGAATGACATTAATAGGAAACACATGCAATCATGATGGAAGTCCAAAGAAGTTGAGAATTGTGTTGTGAATGCATGGTCTAGAATCATAACGTTGGAGCGAAATCTAAAGGAAAAGTATTCTTTTACTACAACCATTTGTAAGTTAAAAATCTTATTTTGTTTTTTTATTTCATTTTTTTTGTTCAATGTGTTGTTTAATTTTTTCATTCAAAATTATTTAAATTTTTCAGTTGATTATTGTGCACGAATGAAATTTGTGATGAATCAACTTCGGAGAAGAAAGAATCGAGTGTGCAATAAACAGGTCTGCATGAGGAATTCAAGCTAGCGAACAAGTCGATTCTTTTCGAATAAACAGGTAACTTTCTTTTTTAAATGATTTCTTATTGTGTATTCACTTGTTAAAGATTTTAATTTTTTTTTTCCCATGTTACTGTTTCATTCCATCTCGTTTTAATGGCCATTACTTCCCTCTGTGCATCAACATTGACAAAAAACAATATTTATAATTGACAATTTAAAGTTGGGTCAACGAGAAATATCCAGAAATAGATACAGAGACCAGCCCCAAAAATGGTAAGAAAAGTCTTAAATGTTCATTCACTGTCATTAATTGTTCATTTATAGTTAAAATGTTCAGAAACTTATCTTCAATCAATGTAATTTGTACAGTTAAGTGTCATTCTTCATTCTTCAAATCATGTGAATTCGATATTATGATGCATTTCTCAAATACAAGGAGAAGTTTTTGAGAATGAAATGGAGAACAAACACTGATAAAACAAATTCTGGTGTATCTTTAATGCATCACATGGAGACTTTTAATGGTGATGAAGAACGGGATTGCGAATTTAGCAACAGAAAGTTGTAAGGTTATGAATTCTAGTATTATGAATTGTCATCAACATTTTTCACTTAGAGTTAAAATACAATCATTTCATTAACAAATTTTTTTTGTTTTTGAATAACTTGTAGGAAAAGCATTCTTGAGATTGAGAGGTCGGTATTGTAGTCAAATTGCTTGCACGACCTGAACAAGTACAAAAAGGACATAATTGAAAATGCGAGAACAAACAGATGATTGGAACAACAACAACATGAAAAAGAAGTAGTAGAAGAGTTGAACATAGAAAAATATATTAGGATAATTAGATTAAAGAAAAATGCTATGTAAATTTTTGCTAAATATTAAAATGGGCATTTTGTATGAAAATATTCAAAAGTGCTTGATGTAATGGCACATCATCTTGCTATGAATATTGCTATGTAATTTTTTGCTACAAGTACATCATCTTGATGATATTTTAATAAAAAAGGTGAATATGTGTCTTTTTGACAATGAATCCTCAAAATGATATCTATATATTAATAGAGAGTTCCATTTTATGAGAGTTCTACAAGATACTTAAATCCTCAAATCCTCAATTGCTTCAAAACTAATTATCACTAACTCTTAACTTGTTGACACGCTTCATCAAAATCAGCAGAAAAAACTTCAAAGTATGAATCTTTGATTTTTTGTGTGTGTTTATCAACACTAGAATGAACATATTTTCAGCAGCACTTGGGTTATGCGATTCATTAATTCCACACTCCACATCCATTTCATTAGCTTGTTTTGATTTTGCTTTGCCCCTATTTTTGAATTAGCTTTTTCTTAGTCCCACTGCACACATCTATGCCATTGTCTGCAAAGTTAACAAGTTTTTTGGATCTTTTGGATGAACATAAGAACAAGTATTTGCATCAATGCCCTGCAAAAACAATAGATAAAGCAAATATTCAGTTTATAAACACAAATGTTCATCACTGGAAAGCACAAATGTTCATTTACCTGCACTGACGTTTGAGCCTGAATTTTGATATAATCAACATATTGACCAGTTCTTTTCCTCCATGCTTTAGCCTTATTGCAAGCTTTTCAATTGCACCTTTTGGCCTAATATTTCTCTCATATTTGTTATTGGCCAAAGGTGGATCCTTAATTATAAGTTGAGAATTCAACATTTTTCTTCTTCTTCTTCAAAGTCAATGGCACCCCTAATGCTTTCAACCTTTCTTTCAACATACTGAAGGCACTGTCAATTTCAGCCTTGCAAGTGGAACATCTTTACAAGCAGTGACTAAAGATACAAACTCCTTATTGTTTGACATCTCCAAACCGATGGATGAACAATTTGGTTCTATCACGCAATTGCTCAACTATTGACTACTCATAGCACTTTTACACCATCTCTTTAAGATGTACTCTGAGGAATTTCAGACACACAATGGACAATGATAGATGCGAAGAATGTGATAGTAGAAGACAACTTCACTAAAATACTTACATGTGCACTACGACAACGTGACTTCCTTTCTTAAAAGAACTTGATGTTTTGATGAAGCAATATCAGGCCTCCAAACATGATATATATGAACATCATTCTTCAATACTAACATGTTGGAATCCAAGATGTACCTTTAACATACTGCTCCTCAAAGATCTTATATACTTCACCGGTATAAACCTCACGAGATGAAGAAGGATTTTAACATTGACATATCAAATGTCGATTCCCCTCTGAGACATGAAAATCTCCCATTCTCTTTGCTTCTCCGTTCAGAAATAACTTCAAGAAAACAATGAATAGAATCAACAAATCCATCAGTTACGAAGTCTATGTGAAACTGAATGATTTGTTGATTCACTACGCCTGAGATGACAATACACCACCAGAGAGAAATAGTCTTTGAAATATGCAGGCACCAATACTCTTTCAATGAATACAATGTTTTCACATTCATTATCTGAACAGTGTAATTATCTAACATCCGAAATATATACAAGTGGATATTTGATATGTTAGAATGAACATTTCAGTATAATATGATGAATATCTCAATATTAAAACATTTAAGAAAAAAATAAAAATTTGAAGGTTACGTATTACTTTCCAAAATGTTCAATTCAGCTGGAGTCTCACATATTTTAAGCAAGTAGTTGAATAGTTTGTGAAACCATCCATAGATCTCAAAGCACCAATGTTCTTGATTGAGTTTGACCTAAATGCCAAGGCATAGACGGTGACGTGCATCAGCATAAACTATCTTTATAGCAGCAGCCATGCAAGCAGATGGTCAGTCATTATAGTAATCGATGTATTCCGCCGGTTAGAACACAAAGAATGACTCAAATAGCCATAACAAAGAACTCGATACGCTTCATTCAAGGACAAACCCCATACCAAAAATAATTGTTGCAGTGGTATTCATCCAACAAATGGAGCACAAATCATTGCATATTATTGGATTCGATAAAGTGTATCAAACACTAACAAGTCGCCGAAATGTTGATAATCCCTCTTCATTCTACTATCGCGCCAAAAAAAGCTTATTAGAGCTCCAGTTTTGTCAACTTCAAACTCATAAAAGAAATCTTTCTTCACGAGCTTGCCTACACTTGAAAGGCAAGTTACAAAAAAAAATAAAATTATAAAACAATTTCACAAGTTAAATATAAATGTTCATATTAGAACTAGATTTCATCGGGAAGAATTGAAATGTTCATTTCTCTCTACCTCTTGGCAAATAAACGGATCAAGTTTTTACAATCATCTCCATCAAGATGTTGCTTCCTTTCGTTTTTGTTTAGCCAAGGCATTATAAGCATCTTTTTTAGTAAACCCAAGCAATGGTGAACCTCCCGCTTCATTCCGCATGACACGATAAGAATTATTTACACCGGCTCCACTTTTTTTGAGATTGCTCATAAACTGTTGCTGTTCTCTAAAACCTTTCGTTGTGATCTCAAGTTATTGTGTTGCTCAGGAGGAATCAGCTCATGGTTGTGCACCATTTCATGTTGCACAGAGTATATATCCCACTTTTGTCAATGTTGACTTCACTAAAGCTTTACAATCAGTTCGTGTATCCAATTTCTCAAATTTTCGAGGTTCTGTAACCTTGCATCATACTTCAATCCAGCATTGGAACAAAGAAATTTCCTCATGCTCCGTCCTTGACCCTTACTACGTGTCTATTCTTTCCCTTCGAACACTAAAACCCTGCGAAAAGCATACTCATTATAAAGATCAAAGCTTCTTGATCACTATTAACCTTTAAGTACAACAACTCAGACTTCTCCGCTTCCACAAATGAAACACCACTAGCTGCAATGTAAATATTATTTGAATGAATTAAATGTTCATTTTAATTAATCAAATGTTCAATTGTAAGAATCAAATGTTCATTTATATCAAAAATAAAACATAACAGATAATCTTTACAGAAATAAAAAGTAAATGTTCATCATTAAAAATACTGGAAAAACTAACATCAAACTAAAAATTAATTAAATTCAAATATTTATAACGTCAAACTTACTTGATTTTGAAGTATTATCAACAATTGAAGGTTCGTTTGATGATTGAGCTAGCAAATTCTTCTCGACAATAAAGGCACTTCTATCCTCTATTAAATCACCTTCATCAACACTATTCTGATCCTTATACAGACACTTTAAACTACATTGAAGAATTGTATGAATCAAATATTCATTGCTATTAAAAATCAAGCATAACACATATTCATTTACAGAAAATCCAAATATAAATGTTCATGCATTAAAATCACTGTAAAAAAGTAACAAAAACCTAAAATCAATCAAAATATTCAAATAATTTAGAACATCAACTTACTTGGTTTTGAAGTAGTACAACATTTGAAGATTCAATTAGATGAAGGTAGCAAATTATTCTGATCCTTGTTAGTAGCATCTTCAACTTGATTGAAGCAATCTACGATTTCATCACAACCTTCAAAATCAGCCATATAAATTATTTTCAAAACCTAAATTTGGTATTTTATAGAATTTGATTTTTTAGCTATAATTTGAAATATAATTGTGTGTAGTATGAAGAATCTTGTGCAAAATCTGTAATATTATCAAGTGTATGAATCTTGAAGGAGAAGAAAAAGAATTAAAAAAAAAGGTATATGAAACAGAGCAATGACGAGCTAATAAGGGCGCGAATTGTTTTTGGAAAGTAAGAACTGTCAAAACGACATCGTTCAGTACCAGGACCATATAAAGCTGTGTGGTCCTGGGTCCATGGTAGACCAATTGATAATATAGACTTTGCCAATACGGTGTTTTGCGGGCCAAATCAGACCTTCAAACTAAAAAAATATATTTTTAGTTGCCCAAAACCCACACTTTTTTCGAGTGGGTTGGATTGAGCCGACGTTGACCGCCTCTAGAAAGACCCAAATTCTTGGACTTTTTTTTTCTTCCAAATCCCGTCTACAGTCTATCTAACACTTTGTCACTTTCAATCATCAAGTATAAACTTCTTCATTTTCCACCAAGACTGATTATACTGTAAATTAGTTGTAAATCATAAAAATTAATTACTTGTAACCTTTATATGCTATGACTTGTGAAGAAGTTAGGAAGAAGAAGTAATCCAYATTTTGGTGAAGTGGTCAATATATAATAACTTATTAACTCCAATTCATGGCTAATAAAATAAGTAATAAGACACTAAGACATGTTCTAATATGCTTGCCAACATGCTTGAATTGCCCATTATTGAGAATTAGTCAATGTCATGGCATAGCCGCTAGCYTCATCCACAACCTTGAGTATTATATAAAGCATATGATGCAAGACATTCATTGTACTCAAACCTACCTAGACTTCTTCTACTCATCTTATCCAAGCTTATTACTCTTTCGACATGGCGGCGATCAAAGCTATCGTGGTGGTGCTCTTATCAGTTGCTATCGGGGCATTTGCCAATGATCCTGACATGCTTCAAGATGTTTGTGTTGCTGATCGTACATCAGGTAACATTATGTTCTTTTTCCCCCCCTCAATGTCATCAAATTTTGCATGATTTTATCTTCATGTACTTGTGTATAACTAGCATGCTAAGTAAACTGAATATCTCAGGAATATTTGTGAACGGATTCCCCTGCAAAAATATCAGCATGGTAACCCCAGAAGACTTCTTCTTCACTGGAATCTCCAAACCAGGCGAGATCACCAACAACATCCTAGGATCAAAAGTAACCGGGGCGAATGTCGTAGACATCCCGGGCCTTAACACCCTAGGAGTCTCCATGGCTCGTGTCGATTTTGCTCCTTACGGTTTAAACCCACCCCACATTCATCCTCGTGCCACTGAGATGATCTTCGTACTTAAGGGTGAATTGTACGTCGGATTCATCACAACTGGCAATAAGCTCATTTCCAAGGTTGTTAAGACAGGAGAAGTATTTGTTTTTCCTAGAGGTTTGGGTCATTTCCAAAAGAACTTGTCTAAATATCCAACTTCAGTTCTAGCTGCTTTCAACAGCCAATTCCCTGGCACTCAACAGTTTGCTGCTTCTCTGTTTACCTCTAACCCTCCTGTGCCTAATGATGTGTTAGCTCAAGCTTTTAACATTAATGAGCAGAAGGTTCAGAAGATTAGAGTTGGCCTTAATTAAAAAAAAAAAAAAAAAGAGTTCTTACCTTGGGAATAACGATTTGATTATATGATTGAAGTTTTGCTGTATTATACAGTATATTTTATGATATCCTTTGTTCAGACTATTGATCTAATATATAATACCAAGTACTAAATTTTTATCAGCAAAAACTTGTAACCATTATTGTTTGGTTTATTATATTTTGTCATCGATTGAATTATTCAAAGGAACATCTTAATGCGTACTTGTTTCAACAGGTCATGAAATTGTATCCTACTTTTAACAAAGATGATCTTTATTTCAGCAGTTTATCATTGTTTCTCCTTACCTGAAAAAAAAGGTCTTTTAACCAGCGTACGAATTATCCTCATTTGTTGTCCCTCTTGCTCAGACAAATTAAACGATGAGGATGTCAACGTGTCGTAATTTATCATAACAAATGAATAGGATAAGTAGAGTCGAGTCCCAGAAAACAGCAGTTAGTACCTGCTACTGCTAGCATTCACAAACAGGAAAGTAGCAAAGCTATAAAATGACGAAAGATGTAAAATGAAAAGATTAACAAGGTAAAGTCAACGGTTCCATAATCAGAAAATCTGTCATATTAGAATTTAGCACTAGAAGAAAGAGTCTCAAATGTTTCAGACTTTCGCGAACAAATGATTCGATTTAATTGAAATGAGGCGGGAGCTTGTAAGGTTTTCACATTTGCACCGGTTTTTATCAGTTCACCTATGTTCCTATCCTCATAAGAGTGCTTGACACAGACAGGGCTGTCTGTAACCTTTCTCCTGAGGTTGTGAAAGAAAGAAAGAAAGAAAGAAAGAAAGAAAGGGGCGGCTATCTGGCGGGAGGGCTTCCCTCTTCAGGAGCCTGCGTCCCAGCCTTCTTGTGCAATAAACCTCTCTGGCCGCTCAAATCAGACTTCCCGATTAGGACTATAAGACATGGCGCCATTATAAGATCTGTTTTTAATAATCAACTGCAGCTCTTACTCACCACTCACAAATGTTGTGCTAAGCAAACTTGATCGTTTGAGAGCAAGTAAAAGCTCCAGTTTTTCTAAAAGAATCGCAGCATTTGCGATCCCAAATTATTAGTCAGGCATCTAAGGCCAGTCTCTCTTGTGCATTAGCACTTTCTAATTTGTTCTACTTGTCAATTTTATCAAATGCATACGTTGGTAGTATACATCTTTTTTGGATGGTGTGGTTAAGCAGGGGGTGTGTCGGGATTGCGACTTGTGGGTTCAAACACAGGTGGGGAATTGTGGAAGGCATACTATCACCCTCTCCTCTCTTTGTTACTCGTTATATTTGGTTTATATTATATGCAACAAATAAATGAGAGCTCCTTTCAATTCAACGTCGCTAAAATATGAATTAATTTATCAATATAATCAGTATCAATATATATTCATATTAAAAGCAAGGGAAAATGTTTTATTTCTATCAAACTATTGCAGGTAATGTTTTGATGATAAGCATCAACTAGATCTTACAACAGAATTAAAGAATACCGACTCCCAAGTCTGAAACAACATATGCCTGATTTGAGTAGGGAGCAAACCTTTGATCATTACACAATCAAAATCAATAGCTGACTAAATATATCTTATCAGTTCAACTGCATATTTTCCCTTCTTTGTCGTAATTATCTCACCAATCTGCAATGCGATAAAGGATAACTCCATTAACAATTTGCTAAACAAACTGGGTATCAGCAACAAAACATTAAATCAAGAACGCAAAACGAACCTTAAGTCTCCCACTGCCACTGACTGAAACAACATCACCAGTCTTAAGTGTCGATCCGTTCTTTGTCACTGTACTCCAGTTAATGCGGACATCTCCTTTGCTATAGCAAATAAAGGTTCGGCAGCATAGATTAATGATCAATGAAGTGTGATAATTCCTATCCTACCTCATAAGTTAGAATAATTAGCATAATCAGTAATAATACTAGTAGGATATAGTAGAGTAACACCAAAAGATCATCGTGGTCAATGTGATGACACCTTTGATTACTGTATCGATTAGTTTAGAACTTTGGATCACTTGTCCCTAAACATAGATGAAGATGATTTTATTTTAAACATAGAATGAATGCAACTTCAAAAGGTAGGAGTCACCGAGATGCGGATGTTGAGATGGATGTGCGGGAACACTCTACGAGATCAAATAAGAAATGAAGTTATCTGCACGAAAGTTGGTGTTGCAGATATTGCAAGAAAGTTAAGGGAAAACTGCTTGCATTGGTTTGGGCATGTAAGACGGAGACCTCAGGGGGCACCGGTACGAAGAGTGGAAGAATGAAATAAGGGAGATTTTAAACGAGGTAGAGGAAGACCAAAAATGACTTGGTGTGAAGGAGTTAGAAAGGACATGAAACACTTGGATTTGCAAGGGAGTGAGGTCCTCGATCGTAGAGAGTGGAGGAAAATATATGTGGATGACCTCTCGGAATAATCACTTTTGGTTCATGTTAGCCGACCCCTCATATGGGATTAAGGCTTTGATTGATTCATTCATAGAATGAATGCAAATTAATGAATAAGCCAGTCCAGTAAAATTACTTATATCTTAATGTTGAACATAATCACATATAAAGTATAAGGGAGCACAAATCTACCTTATCAAATCAGAAAACTTTGACCTTGAAATTTTAAAACCAGCACTAGCTAAAGCATCAACTCTCAATGAGGATTCTACTGTCTTTAGTATCTTGGTCCTGCATTGAACATTTGAACCAACAATGATACATTTAGGGTCAATTCCTAAATACGTGAAACAGGATATAAGCAAGGTAAAGAGAGCCTACCTTGGTGGTTCATACTTGAGCTCTTCCAATGGTATCAATGTACAAGAAACGGGAACCTTGCCAACCTGCCACAGAAAAGCTGCTCGTGATATTACTTTGGACTTTTTTTTACCAGTGAGACTTATACATGTTCATCAGTCTTCTTAAAGCTGCAATACGTAATACAACTATAAAAAAAACAGTTGATCAGGAGCAAAATGTGTTCAATTCAAAAGTCCTCTACCTTGTCCAATGATGAAATCATATAGTCAACAAGCTCGGGAACAATAAGAAATTGAGCCCCATTTTCTCCCTGTAAATCCAAAAATAGATTATAATCAAGAATTCAAGATATATCAGGAGAGTCAACCACATATCTTTTCCAGATAGTATTCATCGCAACTCCTTGAACTATACATGTTCATTTACCACTTCAAAAACTAACTTGCTTGTCCATCTTCCAAGACAAACAACTAACAAACAAACAAACAAACACTGGAGGATACATTTTTATTAATAAATCATTAGCATGAATGGAGTACATAACATACCTGAAGAAAAATATCTCCAAGCTTCTCTCTGGCAATCCCTGTGCCTAAAATTGAGCCAAGGAAATCACCATGGGAGGGTGGTTGATATCCAAAATTTCCTGTAATGCTAGAGATAGAAATCATTAAGACAATAAAGACTTGAAAATCATATCCTTAGACCTTAGTAGTTAGCATTCTTTGCATAACTAGAAAAAAAAATATGGACACAGAAACCTGAATGAATTACCTTAATGCTGCAACTGTATCAGGAACGGTTCTAAGAACATCTGGGTGTCCAACTGAAAGTCGACAACGCTCTGCCTACAAAATTCAGAAGTATTCAGATTTCAAACTACAACAATTGTATTTGCAGAGCCTCAAGAAATGTTTTGACCTCTGGATACCCTCCATTAGGTATAGCATTCATATCAGCCAATTTTTTTAAAGCCACCATAGCCTCATTCAATACAGGTGGAGTAAGAAAATCTGTATGCAGGACTTCTCTTCTCAGCGACGCCCGATTAGCCTTGAATAAAGAACATCTATGCAGTTAGACTATCTACAAACACAGAATTACAAATGATTTTGATATAGAAGATGTCAAGGTAATGCAAGTACCATATCAATTATTTGTTTGATCTCTTCAACAAGGCTTCTATCACTAACTCCCTTTAGCAATACATCCACTTCATTTTTTGTAGCTTGTGCTATTTGGCATATTTCTGCAATATCATTTCCATCGATAATTACATTGAGAACTATATTGTAATACATCTAAAATGGCCTGCTACAATATTTACGATGCCAAAGAACTAGTTGGTGCAAAAAAAAAAAAAAAAAAAAAAAAACAACAGCAAGAAGAAAGACAACAAAGTTGGTGAAAACCAAACAACGGAAGATTATAGTAAAAAGGCATTGAGTTCTGTAGAGTCTTTTAGTCTTGGAAACAAAAAAAACTCTCAAAAGTTTCCATCGACTGTCTTGAAACAAAGCAACCTCTCAAAGTTTCCATTCGACAGTATGTGCCATTAGTTATCAATTAAACATCCCCAGCTTATTTTTGTCTCAATTTTTAGTGATTTACTAGTGAACTTGAGTGAGTGCATTACATATATAGAGTCAATTGAGGCTAGTTTTCTTTACATGCTATGTGTGCAGTGATAATTGAGCTTAATATCAATGCTTATTTTAATCATTAAAATATAGCTAGTTGATTATAGTCTAATAAATTTGACAAAAAATTAAGTTTACAATAAGTACGAAACTTAAAATTAAGTGACGATAAATCTCTATCTTTACACAAATTTTTTTTGGCAATTCAAACTTCCTTGTTACTTATAAATGTAAATTAGGAAGTGAAGTAGAAAATATGAATAAATAATTTAGTAAATTCTATATGGTGGCCTCGAGATTCACCTTTTACATACGGTGTCAACTCTAAATTTTTTCTATATACATAGTGGCCCTGAGGTTTTGAAATATACACAGTGGTCTGAGGTTTGTATTTTCCATACGGTGACAACTAACCTAACTAAAAACCTTAACAACCTAACCCAGTCAATAAAGCCACCCCACCACCACCTTTCTCTCTCTTCCTTACCTCCAACAACTGCACCCCCCCCCCCCCTCTCTCTCCTCTCTCTTCCACACCATCACACGTAGCCCTTACTTTAACAATTCGTAAATCACAACCACCAATGCACCCACGTAATTCGAACGCCACACATCTAGATTTTGAACCCTATTGTTCATGTCGCGCGCCACAGAATTCGAGCCATCATTGTTGTTTAATTTTAATCGAAATTTATGTTGTTTTTGATGTTGTTGTTTGCCCAGATCCACCTTTCGAAAATGAGCTACCATTGTTGTTGTTGCTGCTTAATTCCAATTGATTTGCTATTTTTTTCCTGATTATGGTAGATGTTTTGAATCGAATCTAGGTTGATGTTCAAAATTGATGAAGCAGAGAAGAGGAAGAGAACGAAGGACAAAAGAAGCGACGATGTTGGTGGGTTTTGTGGTTGAGTGAGGGGTGACTGTTGTTGGTGGGTTTCGGTGGGTTTCGTGGCCCAGAGAGACGAGATTGTTAGGTGAAGTGCATGCGGTGGTGGGTGGCTGAGRTGAGGTGAGGTGAGGTGGGGTGGGTGGTTGGTGGTGGTTTTTGTCTTGCGAGGTGCYGTGGTGGTTTGGTGAGGTGCTGTGGAGGAGGGTGGGTGTCAGGTGGGGTGGTGGTTTGGTTTGGTGAGGTGTGCTGGGGTGGTGGCTTAGTGATGTGGGTTAGGTAGGTGAGGGTGTTTAAGGTTTAGGTTAGCCACCATATGGAAAAAACAAACCTCGAGGCCACTATGTAGAGTAGGAAAAATTTAGTTGTCATCGTATATAAAAGGTGAAAGTGTGAAACATCCAGGCCACCATATAGAATTTCCCAATAATTTCTTTTAATGCTAACTTAGGGGTAGCGATGCATTTTCCTGGGGGACACCAATCACACCATAGCTCCCCTTGGCTTATATAATAAAGATTAGAAACAAGTCTGATATATTAATGAACTAAGAGGCTTGGGACCACCATGAATATTTGATAAAGCCTATGAAAAAATTAAACATACTCCTAACAGAATTGCAGGTGAAGAGGAGGAAAAAAATATTACAGTAACGTGTTGGCAAGGTGAAAAGTCGGAAGCTCGAAACCTTTCTCCACACTCTCCTCATTCTTTCTTCTTCCTTCCCTACTCTCTTCTGAATTACCAAAGTTTAACTATGGAACACCACCAGTCCACCACCACCTAAAAGAGGATCAAACCAGCTTTGTGAAAAGACTATATGCACAGCTTACCAAAGCCCAACAGTAAGATAGTGTTGAAAAATCCATGCAACGTTATCCTAARCTCCCAAACACTGTGCTGATAATTCATAAACTCAAACCTATCAAATGTCAGCTTTGTTATGCTCTCTAAAGAAAAAATAAAAGAAAAAGACCTATCCTAATAAAACCAAATCTTCAAATTAATATGCAATGGCCAGTTGTATTTTACAACCATATGTTTCACAGTATCCTTTAGTCAAGGTAATCCCTTGACCTCACCTCAAAATGAGGTGACATTATTGGAATAAATGAAGAAATAGTGTTTTGACATAGAGCTAAAACCGTAATCTGCGATAACCATCAACAATCACTCTGTCAAGTAACATTTCCCATGTTCAGCAAAGTCTATCACCTGAAAGCTGAAGATCAACTACAAATCATGACGAAAGGCACTAGCTTGGAGATAATATCATGCAGTGCACATTCCTTTAACTACAAGCATGCATTAACCATACTCATATAACATATCCCATCGCATAAAAATCAAATTGGGTATTAAAGCATGAGCTTAAAATCTGCTTAGCAGAGTCACACACTGCAGCAGGGAATACTAGTGGAGTAATTCTCAGTGGCATTCTGTCGAACACCTAAAGTGCAGTTTTAAACAATAATAAAGAATGATCACAACAACAATTTCCCAACTTATAATAGGACATTAAGATGTTATCATTCAATCCAATTCTGCAAAACATAAGCATTACACCACAAAAGTTTGAAATTTTTTCTCCAATTGTATACTATAAGAGTATAAACTTGAAATTTTTTTTATAAACTGAATTTTTCTTACATTCATATTAAAACAAGAACAACATCAGTGAATTAAACAAGATATGAAGAACCCAAATAGCTGAAATTTGACAAATGCGATGATTAATCATTACCTGAGGAAATTGGTGAAGAGGTGAGTGAAAAAGAACGGAACTTAGGGCAATGAATAAAGAATAAGTTGGGATTAAAGAGTGCATTTGATGTTGTTGGTTTTGTATTGATGAGAATAGTGGAAACCATTGAGTGCACTCGAGATAATAAGCTCATTTTTCTGGGTATTTTGAATTGATGAGCAGAGTTACTCAGATAGAGTCATCTGCCATGTAAGTTGTACATGACACTTGATAATATTCTCGCACAAAGGAGCCTTTGACACGTGAAAATGGGAATTTGGAAAAGGCAAAATTGGTCAATAATTACTCACTTTTTTTTTTCCCTTTTGAAAACAACTATCAGATTGTTTTTTATTTAAAACAATTACACACTTTTTATATTTTGTTTGTGAATCACTACCCACTTTCAAAATTTCAAACTTGCGAAAGGCATAACTACTTGAAAACAACTTCAAATCACGTGATTCTTGAGCCTATTTCACATAATTTTCGAGATCTACAACTTTTATGAAGGAACCATGTCCAAAAAATGAATGGATAGCTGAGAAAAGGCTAAAAATTAAGTGTGACGAGGTTTGGGTGATTGAGTTGTTTTGGTGGGTGTTGGGTGGTTTTGGAGGTGGGAAACAACAAAGTTGGATGGTCTTGCAATTGGGATGCCGCGTTGGGGTGGTTTGTGGTGGTTAATACGGTATTGAGTGGCCAAAATCCAAAAGTGGGTAGTGATTCGCAAAAAAATTGAAAATATGGGTAGTTGTTTTAAATAAAAAACAATTTGGGTAGTTATTTTCAAAAGTGGAAAAAAAGTGGATAGTTGTTGACAAATTTTCCTTTGGAAAATACACGATGAGAGTCTAAATTTGAATTTAACTGTGTAATTCGTAAAATAATCTCAATATTTGTTGGTAGAGGTGAGATACTAGAATCAAGTGGTCTCGAGTGGTTAAAGTTTTGCTTCTAATTTCAGGAGATACTAGAATCAATTCTCATYCCCACCCTTATTTCTCTCTTAACATCAAAAAAAATATTTGTTGGTAGAGGTGATCAAAAGCGAGCTTGGTCCGAAAAATTTATCTGGCGGGCCTAGGAATGCATGTCCAAGCCCATAGACTTCTAACCGTTGCCCGCCCTAAATTATGGGTCGGGCATGTCCGCGGGCTAACGTGCCTAATTTGCATTATAATAAATACATAATTTATAAAGTTTTCTAATTTAACCAATAAAATATATTAAATTTTTTGCCACTACGTGTTACAAATATTTGATGAAAATAGCATAAAATAACATTCTAAGTTATGACAATAGCAAGTCCTTACATTATATTGTWCTCGGTAATACATTGTTATTAGTTCCTTATATACTAGTAGGGACTATTATCAAGTAAATAAGTAATAGTTACTCATACTTTTTTAAGTTCATAAATTTAGAGCTATAATTATCCTTCATAGTAAATGACCTTAGGTAGTTTTAATAATTTTCACTTTACAAAAATAATTATAAATAATAATTATATATTWTTTTGAAAAAAAACGAGGTAGATGGGCCAGCCCAGATACAAATTTATTTGTTCATGTCCTCCAAGGTGTAAAATATGATATCAATTAATATACGGAGTATATGGATATTTTAATCTATTTATCAAAATAATATCATTCCCACAGCTTGTTACCTACCCGTAGGTAATAAAACATGGGGAATACAATCTAGATAATTTCATTTTCAATGTCACCCTAATATAATCTAAATGGTAATTCTCACTTACCAAATATTAGAATTGCAAGACTTGAAATTAATAATTCCATTCCCTCCCTCTATTCCCATGTACCAAACGCCACGAAAATGTTTTCATCCTTTAAGGTCGCGGGGTCAAACTCAACTTCRCGGCTTGAAAGAGTTAGAGTTTAGAGTTTTGTTGATTTGTTTAGAAGATTTGGTGGATTTTTCACATAAATGCGTTTGGTAAACATACTCAGTTGATTAATAGTACTTTCTCCGTTTCTAAATAATTGCATCACTTTGGTTTTCACGGATTTTGAGGCAAAATTTGAGAGAGTGATGAGTTATGTCGGTGGGGGSCAAAAAAGAGAGGAAAAGAATTAAAGTAGATGTATTGATGAATATGTTAATAAAATAGGGTAGAAAAAATAATTTAATTGTAGTCTCCACTTAAAAGTGAGAAAAATTAGTATTTTAATTGTAGTTCCCATTCCAAAAATGAAAAAAATGAAAGTGGTGCAATTATTGTGAAAAATCCGTATATAGAAACTGGTGCAATTTTTAAGAAATGGAGGAATTAGTTAATTACATTCTTTATGTACAATGATAATTATGGACATGTAAATTGATATACTTCGTATTAGTATTATAATTAATATATTGCTAACGGACGTTGTGCGGCGTTTGATAAGTTATAAATATATTTTCTAAAATAGTATTACTCCCTCCGTTCCTTGAAGTTCCTACCATTTCCCTCATTTGGACGTTCCTTAAAGTTCCTACCACTCTCACTTTATTCTATTTTAGGAAACTTTATATTATTTTTTTAATTGTGGTGGTCCACCATGTGGAACCCATCATACCACTTGCAATACACTCATGTGTATTAAAAAATGTAATTTTATTTGTTTCTCTCTCCAATCTAAATCTACTTTTTAACCCAACTTCTCATATTATATTAGTTTCTATATTTTACACCAAAATAGTGTATGGTAGGAACTTCAAGGAACGGAGGGAGTAGTAAACTTGGAATTCATGTCAAATTTATACGTCAATCAATGTAATTAATGTTTTTATTCATTTAATATTTTCATTTTTAAAGTCATCTTATCTACATCCTAGGGACGCTCATTAGCGTTTGCCTTATAATTACTAGTATCATGTGCACGCCATGCGTGTGTCGATTAATTGCACAATTAATTTTAAAATTCATCAAAATATAATTATTAAACGGTTTAATTTATCAATCGATCATCATAAAATCAATCAATGAATTATCGTGATGTACACATAATTGCATAAGTACAAAATAAGCAAGAAAGAAAGTTGTTTTTAAAGTTCAAATTTTATGATGAGCATTTAGATATAAACATAAAGTTGTGATTTTTTTTCTAATTGATCAATTACTTTGTACATTATATTTGTCAATCTTTATTTTTAGGAAAATTTGCGAGAAAAGACCTTTAAATTTTTTTTTTGTAAGAAAAGACCTTTTAAAAAAAATTATGTAAAGAAGAACCTTAAAAAAAATTGTGAGGAGAGACCTCCGAGCACTTTACCGACGTTCACCAAGGTGGGAGGCCTTTGACTCCCCATTTTACTTCTATTTGCATCCCTTTTTCATTTTGCACTCTAATTTCCCCATTTCCCTTCCTTTTTCATTTCTTCTCTACCGACATTCCTCGCTTTCGCCGTCAAGTGGGACCCACTCCCACCACCTCAGTCGTACTCGATTTCGATCGGAATAGCTTGGAAATCAACCCGAACTTCTTCATGYTGTAAAACCGCTGAATCATCGGCTTCTTCGTGCTTTTGTTGTTACCGCTGTTGATGTTGGTGATGCTGTTATYGCAGCTCGTTTGATCGGAGTTCTGCCGTGCGATGTAGGGCGAAACAGAGCGAGGGAATATCAACGGCGGAGGGTGCTCTTGCGTAGAGGAGAGAGATTGAAGAATAGGGTTAGGGTTCTTATCGGTGGAAATTGAATTGGAGTTCGATTGAGCTTCGACGATGCGAAAAAGTCGTTCGCAAACTCCGATTGCACTGCTCGCATCAAACAAGCTAAGTGCTATTTGCACCTCATCTGACCAACTTTCACTCTCCTCTTCAATTTTCCCCCTCTTTAATGAACTTGTAAATCAGAGTTGACATTATTTTCCTCCTTTTTAATTCTTAATCTTCAACTCCTCCTCCTTTATTTTCGWAAGAGTTGAATTTTTCTGGGTTTAAAAGATCTAAATGATGGCAAAATTTAAGGAAGGAGAAGAAGATGATGAAGAAGGAGAAGATTCAAGGTTGTCGTGTTGTAGAAGGAAAACAAAAAGGTAGGGAAATTGGAAAAGGAGAGTGGAAATTGGAAAATGAGAGTGCAATTAGGAGTATTAGAGTGGTCAAAGGCCTTCCACCATGGTCAACGTCGGTAAAGTGCTCGGAGGTCTCTCCTCACAATTTTTTTTAAGGTTCCTCTTTACATAAAATTTTTTAAAAGGTCTTTTYTYACAAAAAAAWAWWTTAAAAGATCTTTTCTCGCAAATTTTCCTTATTTTTATTAAATTCTAATCAATATGATTGTTGCATATTTGAATATATTCTCTTGCCATATATTAGTAACCAATTTTTTTTCGATATACAAATTTTCTTTGTCAATTTATTACTTTGGCATGTTTATTTGAACTTTCCTTAATATGGATATTATTTTGAATCAAGGAGGAGTATAATAGAGTAATGCAATTTTTTTTTTCTAGGGTAAAAATGTATATTCCAAGGGAGACACCGTTGCTCCTCCCTTGACTTATGTAATAGAGATAGGTAAATAAGTCATTGACACGTTCTCTCACCCCTACCCTCGACAAATTTTTTTTTTTTTTCAATTTTGAAAGTTTTTACCCAAGAATCACTTGAAACTCTCTTTACCAAACGGTCCAAACACTCCAATTAGAATTTAGATTAGTGAAAGACTCTAAAGGTAGTACAAAATTCTCTTTTGCCCCTAATCTCTCATTGTCAAACACCTTTGTCTCTTTGATATGAAAGTATGAAACTATAATAACTAGTGATTAGTAAACGTAATCATATAAGTATTTCAATTGATCCTATTAGCTATCAACTCTAATTCTAATCTATGTCATAAGGTGAGTGTCATGATGTCCTTTTCATGTAAAGACTTGTTGACTCTTTGATAAACATTGGATTACCTATTTTGATTACCCTCAACAATTTTCCCACSTAACTAACATATAAACATGTATCTTAAGTAGAGTTGCTCGAAGCAAAGTTTTCATTCCAAGGGTAAGCAGAGTTGCTCATACGAGGGTAAAAGTTCTAAACTATCTTACAATTTTCGTCCCACAAACATTACATAAGTTTGAGTTTTATTATCACAATCCCAAATAAGCCCTAGAAAATAAATTTTGATCTTTATTATATAAGGGAAGGGGGGAGGAAGATGGTGTCCCCCTTCTTAAAAGTCTTTTATACCCTTAATGATTTTTGAAAAAAATATGAATTAATTGCTAATTATGTGATTAAAAATGAAAATTGCATTTATTATGTAACTTAATTAGTGAAAAGCTTTAAACAATAAATTGAAATACTAATGGTTTTATTTTGAATTTCAAGTCATATTTTTTTTTTAAAAAAAAACACAGTTACAATTCAATAAAATTATATTACTAATTAGCTACGGAGTATAAACATTTTATTTTGATGCATACTTTATAATTATTTTTAATGATAAAATACAATTTTCATAAGCCTAAGCACGCATCGTGTGCACATAAAAACTAGTGGGAAATAAGAATTCGTAAGAGATGAAAATTCTTATGAAGTGTAAGAATTTAATTACCCACTCCCTTGGTGATATTATAAGCAGTTGCACTATAGATAGAGCTGCAAAAACTGACCYAACCCACCAACCCAACTCGAACCCAACCCATTAATAAAGGGTTGGGTCAAGATTTTCGACCCATTAAGATTATTGGATCGATCCAAYCCAACCCAACTCATTTAATTAATGGGTTGGGCCAGGTTGAAATTTACAACCTGATTTCAACCCACCTAACCCATTTATTAAATGAGTTAGGTTAGCGGGTTGGGTCGACCTATAAACCTGTTAATTTATAAAGACCTTATATTTTCTACTTCGCTTYTATTGTGGGTTTTAACATTTTTGGCCCAAATTTACTTTGAATGGCTGATCTATTGGTCCTCCTTTTGCTTCTTTGTATTTCGTAATACAATACTTGTTTGTATGAAGGCTTTTAATTGTCAGCTTATTGKKTCATAATCAGGTTAATTTTCTAGATACTGAGAAGTTAATTGTTAATAATGGGTTGATGRGTCAAAATCAGGTTGACCCATTAATTTGCAGGTTGGGTTGAGTTGAAAATCTCAACCCATTAACCTTAAGAGGTTGGGTTCGGGTTAAAGATTTTAACCCAATAATGTTAATGGGTCGACCTAAACCCAACCCAGGTCGACCTATTTACAGCTCTAACTATAGATTAGATTTTCATGAGTCAGATTCTTCTTCCCGAACACGACAACAAACCAAAACACTAATACCCACCAAAACAATTAGATTATTGACACACATGGGTATTAAAATCACACAAAAACACACAAAATTGAAAAAGACGTCAAAACAATAAAAAAAACTCCAAATTAGAATAGATTGCACAATCAAACRTCCCGCAAAACACAGAATTCGAACCCTCCTTGAACGGCTTGGGCGACGGCGAAAGAACCAAACCCTTAAGCACACCAATTGAATGAATCCTACCAATGTTTTAACGCCACAATACTCATGCCAAAGAGAGGATGTGCAATAGGAGATCAATCCACAATGAATTGAGAAGATCTGCGAGCCAAAAAGAAAAGAGCCAAAACCACGAATTGTCATGAGCGTTCGACGACGCAACCCAACTAAATGGAGGAAGGGAGGGGTGAGTCGTTGACCGGGAAGGGTTATGGCCACAACCCAGCCAACAAGCCCCCTATAGGCCAACGTCGTTGCAGAGAGTAGGAGACAAGAGCGAAAGAGAGGGGAAAAAAGAGGGATTGGAACTCAGCAAGAACTTGAGACCAAACCAAAGAAGATGACTAAACAACCTTCTTAAGGAAACCCTAGAAGGACGAGAGAGAGACGTAATAGTAAAAAAAAAAAAAAAAAACAAATCTCCATCTCTTCTATGAAATTATGTTAATATGAGGGCGGCGTATGTGGTAGAGATGGACCATATGGTATTCAACTAATGAATGCTTATTGGAAAATTAAGCATGTTTACATTGATATGATTAAGGAGTATATTTATATCTAATAATAATATATTCACGTTTGACTTAATACAAAAATTGTCTACCACTAAGAAATGGTCGACAAACATCACAGCTCTCATCTGCAATATGTATATGGTGGACAAAGAAAACCTGTAGTGCGAAATCCCATAATGCTTAAGAAGTATTCATACCTCTCGTCAAAAAAAAAAAAAAAAAGAAGTATTCATACCCAATTGACAATTCATTCCAAGCACTGCACCAACAAATAGTACAAAAATAGTACATAATGGCTAATTTCGAATACTACTGGGTTTATAGAGTAGGGAACAGGAACAGGAACAGGAACAAAAAATTATCTAAACTGTAAGTTCATTAAAAGTTCATTAGTATCTGCAGTTTCAAGTCTTCTGATCAAAAGAAAGAAAAAGATCAAAACTTACAATACAGGCCAAAAAGGGGAAAAGAACTAAAAAGAAATGTATCTAATCGCGCCACTGTAACAGATCTCGAACTATCCGCCTGAGCTATAGATAAAACTGCTTATGGATTGAGTGTCCATCCTCAGATTGAGATGTAAAAAAAAACATAGAATAAACATTTTGCTACTAATACTACTCTCACCCCAGGTTAAACATACATAAGGGATTAAGGGGGGGCCCACTTATCACAGAAGGTACTTGTACCCSAGAACAAGAAGCAACAGAACCCCTAAAACACCAGCTGCCATGTAGCCCCAGAGCCAATATTTATCAGACTTTTTCTTTTTAAGTATAGCTTTTGGGAGAGTACCTCGGCTTTTGACCTGTTTCCTAAGCCTGACAGGATTCACCACCTTGGCTTTAGACGGACCAGGAGTTACTACAGCCTCTTCCACTTCCTCAGACTTCTCAGCCTCATCAGCGTCGGATTTTTCAATCGGCTCTTCTTCTTCAGCTGCTTGCACGGTAGATGCTCCTTTCTTCCTTTGTTTCTTTTCTCGCTCCTGAAATGGTGAGCAAAGTTTTGTTTCAAAATAAGTTTCAAATGGTAAATTGACGCTAATATATTCTAAGGTCAAAAGAAAAACAAAAATGTAACCATCCCCTAATTCTTGACATTTTCCTCTACTAACCGAAATTGTTTTATACCAACTTCATAGCTTGACTGACAGTGTTTTATACAAATCAAAAGTTCAAGCTGCTTATACAGAGCCTCTCTCATTCAGCATATGAGGAAACAAAAACAGGGAGAGAAGATAGGAGAAGAAACAAATTTTTACCTTTATCTTTTTCTCAGCCTCTTTCTGAGCCCTAAGGGCAGCTTTAGCAGCAGCTTTCTCTTGCTGCTTCTTCTTTCTCTCTAATGCTTGTCTTTGTTTTTCCATTTCCTCTTCCCTCTTCAGTTCCTTCAATTTCTCTACATCAACATTATCAGTTGAGACATCCTTCTTTGGTTTTTCTACCATAAAGATCTCCTCTTCTTCGGGTGCTTGCACTGAAGCAGTTTTTGACTCCTTACTGCCTTTTTTGGAATCTTTTGGAGCCTTTACCGCAGCAGGTATATCCTCTGCTTTTGGAGTATTCTTTGAAACTTCTTTTGGCTGCTTCGATGTAGCTTGAGACACTACGTCTGACTCACTTGGTGACTCTGCCTTTATCAGTGGCTTCTCATCGAAGTTCCTCATTCTTCCATCTCTACTCAATTGCCGATAGTCCAACGATTGCAGAAGTCTCTTCTCATAATCATCCCGGAAAGCCTTGTTGCTATTCCATTGCAACATAAATTTTTCAACCTAGAAAATAGTCATATGAATTATATCAGTTATTAAGTTAATAACCATGAAATGTCATATGAACAGCAAAAACGAGTTTGGGAAAAACCTCAGCATTATTAAGTTCCTCAAGGGCCTTCACATCCTTCTTTATAGCAATCTGTTTCGCATTGTTTAAAATTCTTTGACTTTCATAGAAATTTGCATTCTGAAGACAAAGAAAACAACATCAGATAAATGCTAAATACTACTCCAAAAGGCGGACATAAATAATTCAACATCAGATAAATGCTCAAAAAGGAAGAAGCCAATGAAAGATCCTCTATCTTTTCACGTATCTCCCTATTCCTCACTATAATAAATCAGGGATTGCAGGAAACAAGAAGATGAAAAGATCTCAAAACTTCCCCCCTATTTTTTCTGAACTAACAGCAAAAAAAATAGCCTTGAATAACATAAAAATCACAATTTATGTAGAGACTGATAAGCTCTACTGGGCATCAAACAATAATTTTATGGATTTTATTTCTCTCATTCTCTTTCTTCATCACATGCCAATCTATATAACACTCAACCAACTTTGTCTAGGAATCCATGCAACTAAGTTAGTTGAATCTAATATGAAATGCACAGTGTAGGAAAAAGTAATAGCCTCGGAATTTTTGTTTTTGTACTTGAAAGAGAGAGTGACTCTAGATGCTTCATTTTCAACTTTCAAGAGAGATTAAAAAAAAGTTGAAACTAATGGTCTAATAATTGTGCATGACCACGATTTCATTGGAAATTTACATTTACTTTTTTAGTAAAAGAAAATTTCGTTAGAAATAGAAACCTTCTGCACAACAAAATCAGACTACGCCGCCCTTGTCAAGCATCTCTAAAGCAATGGCTTCGAGTAATTTTCAAAAAAATAAATGCATAACCTAAGCAAGAAGTCGTGACACTTGAAAAACAAGGCAACAAATAGAGAATAATAAACTTAAGAACAATAAAATCATACCCCTTCTTGTTTTTTGTTTTTCAGTTCCATTATAGTTTCAAATGCTGCTTTCTTCTTGTCCTTAGCATTGCTTATCTCTTTTTCTAGTGCCGTAATTCGTTCCTTCACTGCATCCAATTGTGGATTCAAACGATCTTTTTTTGCCTTTACTGCTGCCTGCTGCTTGCGTACTCCATCAAGATCAGTACCTAATAGCTATAGCAAAACATGACCAACAAATTAGATAAGACAGAGATAGAACAATCCATGTTTTAAGATGTCTGATCATGTCATACCTTGACCTGATCCTGGATGGCTTCCTTTTGCCCCATGGATTCCTGAATCTTTGCCCTCATAGCACTATTGGCAACAACCTTTGGCCTTGTTCCCTCCAATTCTCTGATTTCCTTGAGAAGTTGCTTCTCTTCCTTCAGTGTCAAACTTTCATGTTGCATCCGATACTCCAAACTTCGTATCTGCATTCAAAGCCTCATCATGTCCATGTCAATAATATCGAAAATAAAACACACATCCCTTTTCAAAAATTTGTAATTTGAACTCACAATCTGATTGAGCTCCTCCTCACTGGAACATATACCATATCCCCTCTCTCCTCCACCACCACGCAGGGAGCCCAAAGCGCTCTGCAAGGGCCTCATTTCCTCTCTTTTTTCATTCATAAAAGCCCGATACTGTGAACTTTCCTCGTTAAAGGCCTTCAACTCATTAATCAGCTCGTATTTCTCTGACTGCAAAACAGCAATTAAGCACCAACTTCAGTCATATTTTAGATGATAAAGAGGACATATACTATAACAGAAACTAAAAAAAAAAAAAAAAAAAAAAATCTACAACACATACTATAAAGGAAGTACAGCGACCTAAATTTTGCAATTACTACGGATTTACTGTGAAGACTATAGAAACAAACAAAATAATTTACTTCTAAAAAGAGGCATGATAGGATATTCAGGGTGATAATATTTAGTCGGGTCATCACAAAAGTACTTTCTAATTTGTAAACCGAGATAAGTTAGCTTCAATTGAACAATACGATACTAGATTATGATTTATGAGGATTGACACTATTCTTATGTCAGCACTTGTGAAATACTAAAAGCAATAATTTTCAATGAATACAAACCAAAACATCAATGACCAATCATGTTGTATCATAAGCAAATTGTTTAAAAGCCTTCGCAATAACAATGAGTATTGCTTATTTTAATCAAAAACCCTGGCTACACTAATAATTACTTTCAATCTATAATAACCAAATTGCATTTTTATTTCTAGAAAAAAGAACTACTCCGTAATATGCATAAGCAAGATTGAGTGCTCTGTGCTCAAAGATACTTAGCTCGCTGCTAACCTTTTTAGCATTCATATCATCATATAACAGGTCTATTTGCTGCTTCCTCTTCTGAAATTCTTTATCAGCCTGATCAATTTTAGCCTTCAAGCTTGGGTCCTCAGCCGGTCGATGCTTAACAAACCAAAAGTAATGAGTTTGTGCTGCCTCTGGCCATTCATCGACCGCATCCTTTGGTAAATTGGCCTTTGATACCTCYTTCACCTCTCCTCCAGATTGTGGCTCATCGACACCGTGCGAACCAAAAGTTATGACCTCCGAGAAATCAATTTTGCCATTATCTTGGTCATGCACTTTACTCTTCACATCACCATTCACCTTGGGCAAGTCAGATCCGGCTACTTCCACACCCATCCTCTCCTACACTAAAAACAAAGTTTATCACCACAAAATCAATCAATCAATCAATCACTTTTTACTTTTTCTCCTACATAATCATCCTTCTTTCAAAATTTAACAAAGCGTAATCCTTCAAATTAATAACATATAGTTCGCAAATTTAATCACACACAGTAAGAATACAATCACAAAGTGCTTCCAATTCAATATGAAGCATAAAATTCTCATTCAATAATCAGTTTAATGCAATTCAGAAGTGGAGAAACCCAAATTCTGCGATCATACCATATTATATTATCAAAGATCGTTACATTAATAGATCTCTAAGCAAAAATTTAATCAATTAAGCAAATTTTATCGATAACAAAGCTCTTAAAACGATCCGAGAGTAAAAATTAAAAAAATACCCTTTTCTAGAAATAACGAAAATTAAACAAAAAATAACAGAAACCCTTAAATAGACATGCATGCAACAAAGCAAACTAACTGTAAGCCCAAAAATGTCAAAATCTCAATCAATTAAACAAATTCAATAAAAACCCAACAATCAATAACTCATGAAATTCACAATTCCAAAAACAAAATCTCAAAAATCCCAATAAAAACAAGCGATCAACAACAGATCGATGGTGATTGACCCCAATAAAATTCAAAAACATAAACAATCAAACAAGTATAAAGCATATGAAACATGTATACGAAGTTACCTGAAATAAAATCAAGTGAAGATTAATGATGAGGAAAAGAATTCGAGACTAAGCAAGAGAGAGCTTAGATCTCGACTAAAAATTGATTGTGTTTGTGTTTATGATAGAGAGAGAAAGAAGAGAGAGAAAGGGTGAGAAGACCAAAGTTGGATTTATAGGTGACACGAGGAGAAGAGACACCATGTGTATTTATTCAGTTTTAACAACTCCGTATTTTTCTTGTTTTTACTACTGTACTGTACTAATTTCTYCCGTTTTAAAATTTATYTTAATAATGAACAATAATATATAAAGTATTTAGATATTGAGTGGTTGACTATAATTTTTTAAAGTATACTTAGTGATAGATAAAGTACTATGTTAATCACCATGTTTATTTATTTATTTATTTATTTATTTATTTATTTATTTATTTATTTGTTATTTATAACACAATTCTAAGTTTCTTATTTTGTCATCAAACTTTTTTAATGTCAATTTTAATTTCAAAATTTAAAAATAGTTTCATTATTAACTTGCTTAATATTACACATTTTTTAGGCAGCAAAAATTATGAAATTTCGTGGAATATTTTTGTATTGATTAATTGTTGATTTTTTTAGGCAGTTATTTAATTAGCTTGATGACATGTAATTTTAACTAGTATTTGGCCCGTGCGACGCACGGGTAATTTTTGTTCGTTTATATTTTAATGCTATAATTGTTACAACTTATAAGTTGTAACAGATATAAAATCACTGAGTTTGTGATGTTCAAGTTCCAGTGCAATGCATGGTTTTACATTAAATTTAATTGTAAAACTTGTTTTTCATGAAGATTTTTTTCAAGGAAAACACATGTAAAACGTGGAAATGACGATTATTTTTCAAAATTCATGATAGGTAGCTTAGAGATAAAAAGGAGTTATGTTAAAGAGATTCATTTAATTCTTTTAGCAATCAATTGAATAATCCAAAAAAATGATGTAATTTATCACTTGTTATGTTAATAATTTATACACAATGTCACCAAATAGTTTTCTTTGTTATAAATACTAGTATTTTTGCACGCGATGCGTGCTTGCATGTAGAAGAAATAAAAAATTATAAATTTTGTATTTTTTCATTATACAATATATTCAATGGTTTTTTAAGTTGTTTCATTGATTGTTTTATATTAATTAATTTTGGTTGATGAGATCAATATGTTTCTCACAAAATTTAAATAATAATACGGTAGTTAACATATTAGAAACAATAAGTAATATGATAAAATAGAAATCAATACGTAAAATATAAAGATTTTTGAAAAAATAACAAAAAGATATAAACGATAATAAAGATGTGATCGAATTATGAGAGATTCTTATGCTGCGGATTACACAATATCATAAAAGTTGCAAACTTTCTCCAATTTAACTAAAGAGACTACAAAATTTGAAACATAAAAGTTGAGGGTTAATAACGGTAAACACCCATTAATGATCATGAAAGTTTCGAACATGAAGTTTGTTTAATGTTGGAACGCCTCAAGATTAGCGAAGAGTAGATGAAAGAAGATGATGAGTTAATGTACATAGAGTATGAAATGAGAATTGTTATTTATTACACTCATTAAAGTGTAATACATTCTGTGAAAAGTAGTGTATAAATAGATGTACTGACAATCAATGATTTATAAATGAAAAAATTTATAAATCTTAGATATCAATTGAATTCAATGTATTCGGGAAGTAAGAATAGGAATTTGATTATTGTGTTTGAAGCAATCAAGAAAGTAACTAAGAAAAGAGTGATCAAAGTAGTATTTTTACCGATATTATATTGATTATATCATATTAAGAGCTAATGGATGAAAAAAAGTTAGAAATGTCAGAATTCATTCTGAATAGGGCTGTATGTTTGGTATTTACGTTAGTAGTTGATAATCTAGATATGATACATTAAAGAAGCAGTATAAATAGAATTATTGCTACTCTTCACTTATGTAATAGAGATTATATTGTCGATTAACTATTGTCTAGATTCATGTATTTGATTGATTTAATGTTAATAATCTGTGATTAGTTTTTAATAACTAATTGTAATTTTGAAAAAGATTAATGCAAATAATTTTGATTAATTATGATTGAAAATTAATGAGACTTAATTTCTTTGTTTAAAACTATGTTAGAATTATTGTCCCTAAATTCAATGCTATAATGACTTAAAGTTTTCATTTTAATGATGTTGATGAATTAATTTTTTAAAAATCTAATTCATTAAGGATAGTATTGTAAATTCATAGGGGGGACACCCATAGTCCTCCCCTTGGTTCTTTGATATAATAGAGGATTTCTTTGTTTGTCAAATAAAAGATGATGTAAGTACACACGATAGTTAGATTATAATTAAATGCTACGAAGGTCTATTTTCAATGCCATTAGGGAATAAAAAAATTTATAAGCCTAGATTTTATGTTGGCTCAGGGTGGTGTTTTGTGGCTCATAGCACTAGTGGAGTAGTGTCACTGCGTCACCCGTCGTCTAGCGGGACGGAAAAAATGATTTGGTAGAGCAGCTTGCGAGCGAAGTCGTTGGTCGCGTCAAAAATATGCACAGCTGTAGGGTCTTCTACCCCCCTTCGACGGGTAAACCTCAGCTTCAGTGTCGATGGAATTGAGCCTATGGATCCACATGCTTGATATGCTTGAGGGTTGTGTTCGGAATTAGGGGATCGCCACCGTGCGTATACAGGTTGGGTAATCTACGAACGTCCCAACATTGCTGCCATAACTAATAAAGCCCCACAAATAGGTCCAGTAACCAAAGGTGGTGTCGGGAACATGGTACAGATTGACATCGAGTAAGCCCAATTAGCCGCCCAACATGTAGGCTGGGCCTTCTACTCTGGTTTGTCTCATTGTATTCCAGTAAGTCATTAACAATTAAATTCAAGAAAAACCTATCGATTTATCTTGAAAGCGCACTAACCTAAATTTACTAGGTGGGTTGCCTATTATGTACAAAACAATGACTTCTACCATGAATAAACGATCACTTGATTGTTAGTCAATATTAATAAGTGCCTAGAAAACCGTTCGTCCATGATTATCTGACTTTAATGGATAAGCAATTGAATTCGTTCTTGTTTAAGCGGAATATATACTACGTATCGTGTGATAGAATATGGTACAAACGAAACATGAAAAACAAAGGTTAGTAAAGTGCATAATAAAGTATACGTGTGTATGTCCTTTGCGTCACCTTGTCTCTGCGAATAACAAATTGTTTTAAAGTAAAACTAAAAGGAAACGCTTTTGATCGAAGTTGCCTAATCGATGACAATAAAAACATTTAGTATTGACAATAAAAAATATGCACAAATAATAAATTGTACAAGATGATGACAATAAGTAATAATGTTTAACGAAGAACGGAATTTGAACTGAGTAATCTCAGATCTATTACCTTCATTCGTTCGTGAATCGATTCGAAAAGGGCCGAATATCTCGTATTTTTGAATGTGGTGATTTATGCGAAAGAACTATTTGAAATTTTTGAAGTCAGTGAAGTGTTGGGTCGTGAATAAGTTTTCAGAAACTCGAGAGCAATGCCTATATTTATAGGGAGCCAAGGCCGATAGCCAGTAGCTGTTACCCGAGGAGCGTATATACGCTCATGTGGACGTGAATTCTATGAAGCGTATATAACTCACTCGTCTATATTGCGAGCGTATATACGCTCATGGGACTATATCGCTCCTTTGACTATATAGTGCAGTGTATTTTGCCTTATTTCGAAGATTTCGTTATGTCTGCAAGTATTACGGAAGAAGTCTAATTCCTCCGTATCTGGTCCAGAACTAGTACATAACATATCAAAACCTAAGAAATACGATTCTAGGGAGTTATAGGATTCCGAATCTTCGTGTATTTTTTTGGTATTCTATTTTCTTTTTTTTTTCTTTTTTTATTTTCGTCATTCCAACGTGATTTTGATATTGTAAATTGCAAAATTCTATGAAATTGTAGAAAAAACGGAAAAATAATCAACAAATACTGGCGAATCAGAAAAATAAAGAATGCAATGAAAAGTGGAAGATTATGGAAGATCACCAATAAAATAGTTTAAAAAATCTTACATTAACAGAAGAATTCGAAAAATAGAAAATTGATTAAAGAAAATTTCTTTGGCCTCTTGTTTGACCTTTTGCCTCATGATTTCAAGTTGAATTATCATATCATTTATTACGAGTTCGAGCGCGTCTTTCGGAATCGAATCGGATCACGAAACGTGTATGTTCATCATTCGATTACTCATTTGGGGAGATCTACATTGTGGTGTTACAACAGCCTAAAACGATTATATTGCCGTCGAGACACCAACTTTCTAATGTGTGGCGTCACTCAATCTATGTTAAATAATACAGTGACATGGAAAGTCGTTGGCACAATAGTACGGAATCAGCAAGTCTCCGAGTAGTTCTACCTAACCACCTGTCTCCAGCCAATTAGCTGGGGGCAAGATAACGGACGTTCCAGAGACTTCTAAACAACGGGCCACTTAAAAAAATTATTTCTTGCACGAGTATTGATGGTCATTTGGCACTCACCAGAAAATGATTGGCATCAGGTTTTTTGCTTCCCATCTCTCGCCAGAATCAGTGTGTCAGCAAGACTTCACTTTAGATTCCCTCTTGCCAGGGATAGAACGGTCAATGTAGGTGATGCTATGAGAATGATAAGCTAGGGCATAGAGGTCAAAACTTTGCTAGTCAGTACAAGACGTCTTCCGCCTTCTCAACAGAAAGAGCCAGGCCTCATCAAAGATCGTCTCCTGCATAGCTAGCATTATCCCACCTTCAAGCCAAGTAAAAAAAAAGAAAGGAAACCTTAGTCGCGTCCTAACAAGGCAGCGTACAAGAATGTAAAAAACTACTGAGATGTCGTCACTCTTCCTTGCTAGTATCCAGAGATGGTGCAGATGTTTGCTAGTCCCTCAGTTCAAATGGACATGGAGAATGTGTTGGAACTACACAGATCGAACCAAGCGTGTCCAAAGATAGTTTCCCACTTCCAAAAAATTACAAAGCTAGTGGATTCTACAGCGGCACAAGGCTAGACTTCGTAGATCTTATTCAGGTTTCATCAAATCCCTCTTAAAGAGGTAAGACCAGACAAACAACCTTGTCACTTGGACAAATGGTGTATGTATCTAGTACTAATGCCATTTGCTTATGAGAACGCCCCTGTACCTTTCCAAAGATTGTGTAAACACCATTTCGGCTAACAAGCTTGAAAATGTAGAATAGCCACATTTGTATGACATGATCATCAAAAGTAAGAAGAAGAAAATCATGCCAGGGATTTACGAGAGATATTCGACACTTTGCGTCACTTTGGCATGAAATTGGATCCGAAGAAGTGTGTGTTCGAGGTTACTTCTGGCAAGTTCTTGGGGTTCCTAGTTGATGAAAGAGGTATCGAGGCCAACCCCGAMAAAGTAAAAGTTGTCCTGGACATGCAATCGCCCCGAAATGTGAAAAAAGTACAAAGATTGACAGGTTGTCTAGCAGCACTTGGTAGATTTCTTTCCAAGTTTGGAGACAAGTGTCAATATTTTTTCAAGGCAATCAAAAAGAGTGCCAAGTTTGAATGGAGCAAAGAGGCTGAAGCTACCTTTGTCAAGTTGAAAGAAAACTTGCACTCTCTTCCAAGGTTGGTGAGCCCCATGGAAGGAGAGACTTTGTATATGTATCTTTTAGTCTCTGAACATGCCTTGTCGACCGTGTTGGTGGCCGAAAGGGAAGGAGCTCAATTGCCGGTTTACTTTGTAAGCCATGTACTTCAAGGAGCCGAAATGCGCTATGCCACGTCTAAAAAATTTGGCCTAGCACTTATGATGGCTAGCAAAAAGCTTCGTCCATACTTTGCGGCACACAAAATTGTTGTTTACATTGATCAGCCGATCAAGCAGCCGTTGACCAAGCTGGAGTCTTCAGGAAGAATATTGAAATGGGCAATAGCATTGAACGGGTTCAACCTCGAGTTCGAACCAAGGAAGGCCATAAAGGTGCAAGCCCTAGCAAACTTCATTGTCGAAATGACCAGGCCTCCCCCAGCTGAAACGTCAAGCAACGTTTGGACGTTATTTGTGGATGGATCATCCACCTAAAATGGCTGTGGGGCAGGGATCTTGTTCAAATCGCCGGAAGGAGATACGTTCGAATATTTCATGCAGTTCAAATTCCAAACATCTAACAACGAGGCCGAGTACGAAGCTCTTGTGGCARGAATCAGAATGTGCAAGGCGATTGGGGCACGAAAAATTGATGCTATGTCAGATTCACAACTAGTGGTAAGCCAGGTCAATGGGGAATATAAGGTCAGGGACAAAAATATGATCAAGTACTTAGACATGGTCAAGAAGGAGGTTGAAGGGCTAGAATGTTTCCACCTAGTGCAAGTGCCTAGGTCAGAAAACAATCAAGCAAACGCATTGTCCAAGTTGGCTAGCTCAGCTATGGGAGACTCGCCAAAGTCAGTCTTTTGGGAAGTCAAAAATCAACGGAGTTTAGATGAGCTAGACGAGGTCCACTACATTAATAGGGGAAGCACTTGGATGGATGAGATCATCGAGTTCAAACAAACTGGAATCCTACCTCTTGATCCTAAAAAAGCTAAGTATGTGAAGCGACGAGATTCATAGTTTGTATATTGGAAGGGCCAACTCTACAAGAAGTCTCTCTCTCATCCCTTACTCAAATGCATTACTTCGAAGAAAGGGGCAGAAGTGTTGGATGATATCCATCAAGGCCACTGTGGATCGCACATTGGGGCAAGGTCTTTAGTTGAAAAGACCCTTTGAACGGGCTACTACTGGCCAACCTTGAGAGAAGATTGATGTTGGTAACCTAGTCAGGAAGTGCCAAAAGTGCCAAATCCACGCCAACATCCATCAACGGCCGACAAATCAATTGTCCCCTATGCTATCACCTTTACCATTTGCCAAATGGGGCGTGGATATCCTCGGACCTTTTCTACAAGCTCCGGGGCAAAAGAAATTATTGATTGTGGCAGTAGACTACTTCACCAAGTGGGTGCAAGCTGAGCCAATGAGAAACATCAAAGTGCCCGATGTCCAAGGGTTTTTGACTAGGAATATCATCACTCGATATGGCGTGCCTCAGTGCATCGTCTTCGACAACGGCCCTCAATTTGATTCCAACATTCTCACTAATGGGCTGTCGGACCAACGAATCACCGCCCACTTTGCTTCCGTGGCACATCCCCAAGCTAACGAACAAGTTGAGTCCTTCAACAAGATTATAAGTAATGGATTGATGAAGAAGTTGGACCATGAAAATGGTCTTTAGGTGGATGAATTGTACAATGTGTTATGGTCAATCCGGACAACGGTGAAGAACTCAACGGGGGAGACTCCATTCACCCTTGTCTTTGGCTTAGACACCGTGTTGCCCATCGAGATGTATGAACCAACGCTACGGGTCATGATGTACACCGAAGAAGGAAATTGGGAAGCTATGAAGTGTAATCTTGACCTCATACCTGAGATCCGGGGCAACRCTCTCCTTCGCCATAAATCTATAAGTTAAGAATGTCCCGGGAATATAACAACCGAGTCAACCATAGGCCTCTCCAATTGGGAGACCTAGTGTTGAGAAAGATGGAATCTACGGGAAGGGCAAAGGAAGATGGAAAGTTGACCCAAAATTGGGAAGGTCCATACAAAATTTGTGAGGTGTTAAGGGACGGAACTTTCAAATTAGAAGATAATCAAGGGCAACGGCTTACCCATCCATGGAATGCTGACAACTTAAGAAAATTCTATGTTTATGCAAACATGCATGAGTCGACCTGAAGGCGCTCATTCTAAGTCAAGTTGCCAAGCGTGCACTCGCATTGTCAAGTTTGAGTTGACTTGAAGGCGCTCAAAACTTGTAAAATTTTGAAGTATCTAGATTGAGTGAAACCCTTCAATACTTTGAACTTCAAATTTTTATTATCTTAACAGGGGCAACTCCCATCCTTTGGCATAAAGTAAAAATTCAAAGCGAATAATATACACCCATAGYCGATCTCAAAACAAGATTTAATCGATAATTTTCTTGTTAAAATTAWCCTAAAAACTTGACAAATTTTTTAAAGTTATGTGCTTAGAAGTTTACAAACTTGGCAAAATTATYAATAGGGAAAACGTCCCTAGATATGCGAAGGACAAAATGTTCCTAGATAAATGTGCGACGAGCAAATAAGCTCTGAATAATGTGCGAAGGGCAATTGACCCATACAAAATGCGACTTGCGAGCTTACCGTTTTTGTAAAAACTATAGAAACTGATTCGCACTGAAGATCAATGGTGATCAAAATAGGGCAAGCCACCCATAAAATGTGCGAAGTGCGAGCTTACCATTTTGTAAAATCAAYAAAAATGACCTCGCACCCTGACAAATCAAGGGCAAGTGACCCAAAAAGTATCAAAAAAATAACACAATTATGGGGTTTCGACAATCAAGTAGATTGGGAAAGTACTCATTGCTTCGCCTATGGTCTCGCATCTGGCCTAAAGAATTAGCTGCGACGTGCGAGCTTACCGTTTTGTAAAAACGTTCAAAATTGGCTCGCACAAAATCTGCAAACCTGGGCATGCCGCGACGTGCGAGCTTACCGTTTTGTAAAAACGATAAAAAATGACTCCCACAAAATTTGGAAACCAGGGTAAGCTACAACGTGCGAGCTTACCGTTTTTGTAAAAACGATCAAAATTGGCTCGCACAAAATTTGCAAACTAAGGCTAGTTGCGACGTGCGAGYTTACCGTTTTGTAAAAAAATCAAAGTTGGTTCGCACACTTCTGAAAGCCAGGGCAGTGGCGTTCYGCGAGGGAGATAAACCTGCGACTTCCTTGACTGAATCTCCAAGTTTAAGGGCAATCGGTATGATTGWTTGACTTGACACCACTGCTAGGTCTCAAGTCAATCAATTCTTAGAATCTATAAACTTGGACATTTCGCACAAGTAAGAGTCCTCGCCATCTAAAAGGAAACTTGTTCGCACATCTATGCTTACACTAAATTTGGCAACTAGTGTAGTCCATGCAACCAAGAATGGACCCATGAACTACAGGGGCAAGTGTACCTAAGTAGCAGGAAGTGCGAAGTCCGAATGCAAAAAATAAAAAGCAAGGAAAAACTGCGAGATACTGGACTTAGAACATTTCATGGATGGCAAGAAAGCTTCTATTGGATTTCAAAGTGAGATTACAAAGCTTTCCTATAAAAAGTATTATTATTGTGCAAGGCTTAGTACTTGTACAAATCTGGAATACAACAAGAATACAACATCACTAAGTTAGGCTGAACAAAAGGCGAGGAGAAGTCATTGGATGCGAACATCAACATCATCCGCATCATTCATGTTCTCGATGTCGACGTCTTCATCTTGATCTGCGTAGTCGCCATCTTTGGCGGCGTTGACATCGCCTTCATCTTTTTGGGTAGTGTCCTCCTTGCCACCATCATCGTTGCTGCTGCTACCATCTTGGCGAGGKTGGTCCTCGCCATCTAAGAAGAATCAGAGGAGAACGTTGAATCCGTCGAATGCTCAATGTCGACGTAGACGTATTCGAAGTTCTTCTCTGGGATCGGAGGCCTTGGCTCTTCTTTGGTGTCAGGCATCTTTTGAATGATGACAGTCTCAATGTAGCCCAATCTCTCCTCAAAGCAGCGAAAGGGATAGTGAAGGTTATGTGATACTCAAGAGGGGGGGGGGGGTGAATTGAGTATAATTATCTATTACCAATTTTTCTTTCTTTTCGGACTTAGTATGAGGAACCAGTTGGGCTTGTTCCTGTAAGAAGCGGAAGATAAGTAAAGCAATAAAGAACACACAAGATTTAACGAGGTTCACCCAACTCTAGGCTACATCCTCCTACCCTATGTTCTTTTATTAATCTACTCCGAAAAACAAAGAACACACTCACTCTGCTGTTTCCCTACTCCGGGAACCAGCACACCCCACACTCAACTCTGAATGTGCACTCGACTCACRCTCGTAAGTCCAATTTGTGTTTGAACTCACAAACACTCACCAGGCCTTCAACCCCTCTGTTGAATGSCTTTACAATAACAACTTTTTCTCTCTTCTTGATTTACTTCTTAACAAGCTAAGTAAGAGAAATAATGAAGCTCGACTAATGCTCTTGTGTATGACTCAAAGTAAAGTTCTTGTGCTTTGTGTTTTTCTCTAAAAAATAATAAACTCTTTACAATCCGTGGAGAGAGATGTAGAATTAGAAGTATAGATGAGTATTTATATGTTTATTGACCTAAACCCTAGTTTCCTTAAATCTATACTTGCCGATCAAGGCAAGATAAGATTTATGGAAAGTATTTATCTTGTTCGATTTTAATCTTTTAAGGAAATAATCGAACAAGATATATRCTCCTAGGTTTAAGGCAATACTCATATTCTCATCTATATTTCCAGCTGCAAACTTCTTTTTCAAAATATCCTTTTAAAATATTTTAGAAAAACTCTTTCAAAAACCGCACTCATTAATTCCACTGTAGGCAAACATTAGCGAATTCCCAGCCTTTTTCCCTAATTGTTAGAATGCTATGAATTCTGTTCCAAACTTGTACCAGAATTCATACCATAACTCAGAACACTTATAAGCACTTAAACTATAACAATTAAATCACACTACAGAGCATATTACATGAATTCCTAGATTTTGAACTATTAAAAGCATTTCATCCATTCTTCATGTAATCTTCAAGACTTTGAATTCTTCCTTTGAATACTTCAATTTTGAGCACACTTCTTTCTTCGAATGTCTTCGAGAGGCTTCACACTTCAAGTCTTGGAATCATCCTATTACTGCACATGTAACATGGTTAAAGTGCAATAAAAGGTATAAGACTGTTTTTCAGCATATCAATCAAGGAAACAACTCTTGCTAGTTCTTGACCAGTATATGAGCTTTGTGTGTATTCAGCTGTTCCCTGTAACAAACAAGTTAGTTTCAATGCATACACAATAAGTATTAACTTGTCTGGGGAAACAAGTATCCTAAATCAGCTGGTTCCCAAAACCAACTATATTCACAATTAAGTGTCCTGTTTCCTGTAATGGTTTGTCATCATTCAAAACCTAAGGGACTCAACAGATAGCTCATCTTCGCAGGAAAGAGATGCCAAGCCTCCTGCATCAAAGTTCGCATTTCTTCAATGCTTGAGTTTTTAGCSTCGGCGAACTTGATTTTTTGATTCTTCTTAAGCTCTGCGAGCTCTTGGTCTTGTTCTTCAGCAATGAAGCGAAGGTTCGCAAGTTCATCTTGAACTCTAGCCTCAGCCCTTGTCATTGCCTCTTCCTCAACCTTAGGCACTGCCTCAGCAAGTTTTGCAGCAACCTCTTATTCAGCCGTCTCAGCGACGTCCTTGTTGGTTCGCTCCTCCTCATTCTCAGCAGATTTGGCCACATGTTTGACCAGAGTGTTGTGCTTCGCGAGAAGGGAGTGGTAGCCCTCCAGTGATTTGCGATAGGCCACCTTGACTGCATTCAAGCTGTGGACAAGAGAGTAAGTGGCCTCCGCATCATCGACCTTGATGGCAAGAGTCTGCTGCGAGAGGTACTCCAAGGACTCTTGGTACAATAGTTCTTTGTGTTTGGCCTCGCGATTGGCCTTTYGTATGGCCTTTGCAATGCCATCCAGTCGCACCATCACTTGAAGAGAGACAGCGAAGCAACGTCAGAGTTGAAATGAAAAAGTGCGAGGGAGTATACTTAAACAAAAAATAAAATGAAGTGAAGGAACTTACATCGGCGAGCCCACTCATTGCTCATCCACAAGATCCAACCGCGTAGCCAACGAGGTTGTCCTTRTACTCGTTGCTCGCATAGCGGACCATGTCACCCACTATCTTCTTCTTCTTTTCAGCACTAAACTTGCGAGAAGAATAGTGGTCGACCGGATCAACCTCCAGCCATTTATCATCTTCCAAGGCATCAGTAGAGAGGGCTGTAACCAGCGAAGGATGTTTCTTCGTAACAAATTTGTCCAACCCCTGGACAAAGTTGTCGTAACCCTCAACGACGGGTGACCTTGTGGCTTYGACCTCTCGAGAGGAGTGGAAATTAGTGGGGGCTCGACATTTGGGTTTGCTAGCAGATCCTCCAAGTTAATTTGGTCGAGGTCCCCCACATAGGTGAATTCTGGAGGGAAAAATTTGAGGGTCTCAGCCCGCTTACGAAGCTCTTCCACTTCTTCAACAGTAGGAATTGGAGAAGGAGGTTTGTCTTGGACTTTAGTAACCTCTCCTAAAGCAGACATGTCCACGAAGGTCTGCTCGAGGATTGGAGTCCCATCAGTCGCATCACCTGGTACATATAGAACGGTATCTGAGTCAGACCAGACATGAGGATCAGGGTGGCGTGGCCATGAAATAGGAGAATCATGCGAAGTCTTTGATCTCCTTTCATATGTCACCTCTGAAGACTGCGGCCCAYTAGGGGTTCGCGGCCTAAACAAAGCAAGATCTAGTCCATACTTGTTGAAGATGCGAACCTCARTGGGATGAGCATTTGGACCMAGAATTGAACTGTGATGTAAGCTAGAGGTACCTGATTTGTGATGCTTCTTTGCTGATGGCTCAGATAGAGAAGGCGAGGGAGGTCTCTTCTCGCCCACCTAAGCTGACTRCGAGGTGTCCCCCTTTGGTTCTGAAGGAGTGGGTTTTGGGCGTTTTGGCTTCTCAACTGCCACTTCAACCTTTTTGCCTTTGCCGATTACCTCGGCAGTCCTTTTCTTCTGGCCCTCAGATGGCTCACCTATTTTCACTCCCGGCTTCGCAAGATCCCGGGGTGCCTTGGACTTCCCCACAGATTGCGAGGGAGACTTATGTTCTGTTTTCTTCTCCCCGATTCGCGAGGAGTGTTTAGATTTGCTGTTCTCCTCACTTCGCGAGGAGTGCTTTGTTTGATCTTTCTCCTCGCCTCGCGAGGAAGGTCTTACTGTCTCCTTCTCCTCGCACTGCAAGGAAGATTTGGTTTTGTCTTTCTCCTCGCCCCGCGAGTTGGGTGTCTTCTTCAACACCTTGTATGGAGAAGTCTTTTTCTTTTCATCTGCCTTAGGAGCAGATTTGGAAGACTGGTCTTTTTTCGAGGCAAAGGACCTCATAGTCTTCAAGATATCAGAAGGCTTCTCCGTCTTCTGCAAATTGAAAGAAAAATTTTAAGTGMGAAACATCGCAAGATAAGAAGAAGAATTATCTCGTGTTTCGCATTTGAGCAAATGTTCATACGACACACGAACCTATTGCCTTCGCATTTGAGAAAACTTTTCATGCGAAGGGCGAGAAATAAAGTGCCAGAGAAGCAAGTTACCCGATGAATTGCATTTTTCTCTGTGAGGGTCTTCAATCGCCATGCAGCTGAGAAAGCTTGGAAATCTTCACTAGACATGGTCCCACTCAAATGACTGGGAAGTTTGTCGAAGGAAGAATCTACAAGAAGGAACACTTGGTTAGAAAAAATTCAGACAAAAACAATAATGAGGAAGTTGAAAGTCTACCTCTCTGCTCTCGCCCTATTCGGCGACCACCTGCGAGGTCAAAGGCTCGCATAAAATCTTTATTGCAGAAGCACTCGAGAGTTGGGAGCCAGTTCTTGGGAACCATGGTCTTGCGATTCAAGGCCCTATAGTTGTACTCCGTAGTCTCGAAGTACTCTAGCTGCTGTACAATAATGGGAGTCCTCACACCCAAATCACTCTTACTTAAATGAATTCTGGTGCGAGGTCCAAGAGGAGAGGATCTTTGGGAGGGGGGTGTTCTCTGTGTGCATAAGAAAGAAGTCATTCTTCCAATTGTA